>WOFM01000296.1:1346562-1502351 GCA_011428145.1 Ericerus pela | reverse complement strand
CCACAACAGATTATCCATTAAGAAAAAAAAAACAAAACCTATTGAAGAGCTATTCTCTCTTTTTGACCAAGAAATGATGAAGTCTATGCTAATACTTACAATCATCCTTATGTTGAACAAGAATATGATCATCATACATGAATGGCATTCCTGTTCTAGTATCTGACACAATATTATAATTCATTTTTATTTAATTTAGCACAAAACAAAATAAAATTTAAAATTCTCACAAAAATCAATTTGTCACATTAAACTTATGAATGTCAGAGTTTATTCAAAAATATTTGAGTATGATAAAAAATAGTCTAGAGGTCATGGTTGACCGTTATTTCCGTTCAAAAATAAGTGGGTTGTCCACCACAACCGAGGGACAACCATTCATCACCCTAAAGTCGTTCGGAAATGGGTGTGGCCTAATGGACAACCATTTTAATTTTCAAGTCATGTGATAGTCCACCATGGTTGCGCACCCGTCACCCTGAGTTACATTTCTGAACGCCCTCCAGCTGATGGCCTCTGTTGCCGAAACATATTAAATACTAGTCATTTTTATACTTTGTCGTTTTTATGCGTTTTACTCTCTTATTCAATGGTGACATAATTCTCAGTTCGATTCGTTCGTTTCCATACTTAATTCAGTTCGCACGATGATAGTTCCTGAAGTTTAAAGTTTCAAACTCACAATGGTTATGGGCCCAGGAACCTGTGTTTGTCATCGTGCAACTTTCTGCTGTTGAAAGCTGCAACTTGGTAATGTCAGTTCTTGCATGATTCCTTATTGTTACCTTTGTTTTATTTTTGGCCTGGTGCCTGTTTACCCGTGATGACGGATGCAACTAAATGTGTTATTGAGCCTTTTAATGGCAAAAATTATCAGAGCTGGCATTTTTGTATTGAGTTGCTGTTGCAAAAAGAAAAAGCTTACGATGTGGTCAATCAATTTACTGCTCCTCAACAACGTGACGTGGCGTGGGAGAATGCAAATGTTAGAGCAATGTTCCTGATTGCTAACAGTGTCAATTATACCTTTTTGGAAGCACTTTGTGGACATGAAATGGCGAGAGAAATGTTCAATGCCATCACTGTCTTGAATGAACAAGTTTCTGATCACAAAATGATCGAATTGCATTCTGAATTATCTGGTTTTACATTTAAATTTGGTGAAGATTTACAATCCTATATCATGTCTTATCGTAATAAATGTCATAGACTTGCAGAAATTGGTGATCCTACAACTAATAAACAATTCATCCTTCAGTTCCTGAAAAGTTTGCCTTCAGAGTTTTGACCTGTGAAGATGCTGTTAGAAGATGCTATCGATGTTTTGTGGGACTTAGCGGTAAATTAATTGATTTTCATCGAGATATCGAACGGGAACGGAAGTGCGCTGATCCATCATCTACTAATTCATCATTAGCGCCCGCAAATTCGAAGACTTTCACCAAACATCGGGGTGATACTGAACGATCGCTTGTTGCAAGTAATCCTAATTCATTTAACATGTTTAATCGAGGTAATTATTGTACAAATAATCAAAATTTTTGTAATCGATCGAATTATAATAGATGTTTTAATCGTGGGAATTCAAATTTTTGTAATTCAGGATCTTATCATGGATCTGTTAGTCAGGGAAATGGCTACGATCGTAATAATTCAGGCTCTTATTCTACTAACAATGGAAACGGATTCGGTCAAAATCATTCAGGTCAATCTTTTCAAAATTATAGTCATGATTGAAATCTGAATTATAGAAGTATTGTCTGTCACTTTTGTGGAAAAAACGGGCATGGTGCTTGAAATTGTAGACAGAAAAATCGTAGCAATAGTAACACAAATTTTAACAATGTTAATAGATCAAGTACCTACTGTGAATCTTGCTGCTAATTTCGTTGATAATCAGTTAGAGTCTGGTGCTTACAGCTTCTTAATGTCTGATAATTGTTTGCTATCTAATGATGTACCTGCCTTTGTAAGTTTTATTCTCGATTCAGGCTGTACGGCACACATAATTAATGACAAAACTTTATTTTGTGAATTTATTGATTTGAAAAACCCTATGATGATTATGGTTGTCAAGAAAGGTGTATGTCTTGTAATCAGTGCTATTGGTAAAGTTAAAGTAAAATCTGAATTTGGTGCTGATATTACTATAAAAAATGTGCATTTTGCCAAGGATTTGCCAACGAATTTATTGTCAGTGAAATGTCTGGCTAAATTAGGATTATCATCTATTTTTAATGATGATTTTGTTAATGTTGTGGACAACAATAGTAATAAGATAATTTTTTCTGGTAAATGCATGTTGTCTGATCTATATTGTGTTAATTTTCAGCGCATTAACGTAGAGTCTTGTAATTTGACTTCTAATTTTTCTTAAAAAAATCCTATTTAATTGTGGCATAAGAGATTAGTACATGTAAACACTTATGATATGTCATTACTTTCTAAAAAAGGTCTTATACCTGAAACTAATATTAAAGATAAATTATTTTGTGAGCCCTGTATCATGGGAAAACAGCATCGTTATCCCTTCAGGAGAAATCTTAATGAAACGAGGCATCCTTTAGAACTCGTTCCTACCGATGTATGTGGGTTCATTAATCCTATGAGCCATAATAATAAAAAATATTATGTAACATTCCTAGACGATTATACTCGATGTTGTCATGTTTTTCTGTTGGAAGCCAAATCTGAGGTTTTATCTAAGTTCAAAAAATATGTTGAACTTGCAACAAATCATTTTAATAGAAATATTTGTCATGTACGTTGTGACCGTGGTACAGAGTATCTCAATGCCCCATTTAAGGAATTTTGCATAATAAAGGTATTCAAATTGACTCAACTATTAAGAACTGCCCTCAGCAGAATAGAAAAGCGGAAAGATTAAATCGAACATTGGTGGAAAGAGCTAGAACTCTTATTTTTGAAAGCAACCTTGAAAAAATTTATTGGTTGGAGGCCTTGATATGTGCTGCCTTTGTGATTAACCGCTGCCCTACACATAAAAAATTCATCCCTTATGAAAAATGGCACAATCAAAAATTTAATTATTCTAAACTCAAGGCGTTTGGTTGCGATGCGTATATGTTGAATTATATTCACAGTTCGGATAAATTTGGTAAAAAAAGCGAAAAGTTGAAATTTGTTGGTTATGCTCCTGGTGGCTACAAGCTGTTAGACGTTGCTACTAAGAAAATTTATTTATCTCGTGATGTCGAATTTAACGAGGAGAGTGTTTCTGAATCTCGTTATTCCGATTCGGATGTTATTTTAACCGAAGTCGATGAAAATAATGTTGCCAATATTGAGGTCAATGGCAATTTAGGTAGTGTCGACTTATGTTATCACTTGTCTAATTTATTGTTGTACCCGCAGTCTTATTCAGATGCGATGAATTCTAGTGATTGTTCTAAGTGGAAGGAGGCTGTTGAATGTGAAATTAATGCCTTAACTTCTAATTCTACTTGGAAAGTGGTCAAACGCCCTGTTAACGAACCTACGATTACGTGTAGGTGGGTGTTTACTCAGAAGTTAGATCAATTCGACAATATTTTTTATAAAGCACGTCTTGTAGCAAGGGGTTTTCAACAGGAAAGAGAGTTCAATTTTGATGAGATCTACTCCCCTGTTGCTAAACTTTCGTCGGTCCGAACTTTTTTAGCAATTTGTAACGAACTACAATTTAATGTTCACCAATTAGATATTTTTGCTGCCTTTTTAAATGGTGTAGTAAAAGAAAATATTTATGTAGAAATTCCTGATGGAATAAATAATAATCTAGATTGTTCTAAGTATGTCCTTTTATTAAATCGTACTATTTATGGACTGAGACAAGCTCCTAAAGCTTGGAATACAGCATTTAATTATTTTATCACATCAATTGGTTTTGTTTCCGGTAATGCCAATGACTGCCTTTACACATATAAGAAAAATGGTTCACTTGTATATTTATTGATTTACGTAGACGATATTCTGATTGGATCAAGCGACTTGAAATTAATAACATATTTTAAAAATTTAATAAGTAAAAAATTCAAGTGTAAAGATCTTAATGAAGTCCATAATTTTCTTGGTCTAACAATTTCTTATGATAAAGGTCAAGGTACCATAAAAATAAATCAAAAACACTTAATTGAAACTATTGCTAAACGTTTTGGGGTAGAGAACTGCAACCTTGTAAGAAATCCAATTGAGACTCGTCTACAACTTAATCGTGATCTGAATGGTAATAACATAATAAATAAACAGTACCAACAACTTACAGGTTGTCTTATATACATTATGCTTGGTTCGAGACCTGACATATGCTTTTCTATTAGCTACTTTAGCCAATTCCAGGGAGCAGCAACCAACGAACACTTTGCTTACGCATTAAGAGTTTTAAAGTATTTATTTTCGACTAGAAATTTGAGTTTAACGTATTTTTATAATTCTAGTACAAACGTTCTTGAAATATATTCTGACACAGATTCGGCTAACTGTACCACTTCAAGAAAATCAATTTCGGGTTACTGTACTCGCGTGTATGGAAACTTGGTTTCCTGGTCGAGTAAGAAACAGCTGACAGTGGCCTTATCCAGTACAGAAAGTGAGTTAATCACCCTTTGCGAAGCAATCACTGAAGCTATCTGGTTACGCAAATTGTTAATCGACTTTAATGTAAACGTTGAAGGTAATTGTATAGCCTTTGAGGACAATCAAAGTTGTCTCGCTTTAGTCAAATCAGAACGTTGGAATTTGAAACGTAACAAACACATTGACACAAAATATCGTTTTATTTGTCAAATATATTCCGACAAAATTATTGATTATGTTTATATTAATACTGTTAACCAGTTTGGGACCTCTTTACAAAAGGTCTTAATACTCCAATTTTTGCTAAGTTTGTTCAAAGTCTGAATATTTTGTAACTGTATGTTTTATCAAAATTTTGAATTTGTTTGTTCGTCTTTATGTATGACTTCTTTTGAAGTCAATTTTTATAATATTTTTAATTTTACATAATTTTTTATTTTGTAGTAATTTTTGACCAACTTTGAATTGAGGAGGGGTGTTGGTTATACCAATTCAAATGTACCCAATATTTGTTATCATACTGTTTGTTATTCCCACTAGTCTGTGGACGTAAAATTTTTGTACTTAACCTTTTCTTATGTTTGTAAATCATTCAGCTGATGGCCTCTGTTGCCGAAACATATTAAATACTAGTCATTTTTATACTTTGTCGTTTTTATGCATTTTACTCTTTTATTCAATGGTGACATAATTCTCAGTTCGATTCATTCGTTTCCATACTTAATTCAGTTCGCACAATGATAGTTCCTGAAGTTTAAAGTTACAAACTCACAGGTATTCATTTAAAGAACATTCAACATGGGTAAACACATACGCCATTTTCTGTTCAACTTCAATTTTTTCCAAAGATGTTTGTATTATACTAGATATCGAACTTGAGGAGAAAAGTGAAGCCAACTGACGCCATCTTTGAATTATGCATAAGCACCATATAAATGCATCTAGAATAGGAATTTCAAGTCAAATTATTGTATTTTATACAGGGGAAATTGCCTTTATTTTGGTTTATTATTACTATGATTTTTGCTATTACTATCAAAGTTACATTGACCTCCAGCATTGGTGTTTTGATTATCATATTGCTGACCATTACCAAATTGGTTTGAAAACATTGCCAACTGTGATTCAGAGGACTTTGACAAACTTGCAGACCCATAAAGCTCTGCATACTCGTTTAGCAACTTTAACTTGATTTGCTCCAACTTAGGATTGGTTTCATTTTCAAGTAATTAACAGGTGCTTGACGATATATTGTTTCTTACGGACAATGTTTGCAGCTTTTAGTTTGACTACAATCTGTACAAAACAACAAAGATAATCCTCCATGTTACCATCATCCATCAGATGTGGTTCCATCCACTCACATTTGAGCAGGATCCACCTGGCTGTACCAAACTTCAAGTACACAGAATCGAATTTTTTGATGATCTCGAATGGTTCAGTGGTATTCTGAGCATACCATAATTGCAAGTTACTGAGAAAATCAATGATTAATGAGAAACACTTATCCACTTTCTTATGGCAATTCCATCCAATATTTCCAGCTGTGGTTTGATCAAGCATCTCCTTGAGTCCTTCTCCACATACTCTCATGAAGAGTCAAAATCTCCAACCATCGTAGTTTTGTCCCATAAATGGATTCAAACTATAGCTACATTCTAGCATATCTAGCTTTGCAGAGAAAGGCTGGGCCTCAGTCATTATTGATGAGGTACACACAAAGGGATAAAAATTAACAATGTGCTAAAACAAAGAGAGTTGCTCATGCACGCTGCCATTGGTGTCACTCTTTGAAGCATCTGCCAAGAGGGTGACATTAACATATAAAAAAATAGAAAATGAACTAATGATTAGAATAACACATGACAATGGGCTAGTGACATATCTGAGCCCATAATATGATAATAGAACCGAAGTTCAAGACCAAAACAAATGAGAGACACAAAAGTATTGTGTTTTCAAGAAGTTAAACTTGATTTTTTAATTTCGTAAATTTTTTTATTCAAATATCAAAAAACAAAATGAATTGTTTCTGATTTAATAACGGCCGACCCTGGAAGTCATCGAACAAAGAATCCAGAAAGGACTGCCAAAAGATCCAGCGAACCACCGAAAGAAATCTGCTCCTGTCATCGAAGATTCACCAGTAATCTACAACATCAAAGACCCTAACTTTCGGACTTGTTTCAAAATTAAGCAGATAGTAAAGCGGCGAATCAAACAATCTTCAAGCTGAAAATTTAGCCCAACATAAATCGTAGAAAAAATTGGAAAAGGTAATATATGTTATAGTTGATTATTTTTTGTGTATAGCAAAATTGTGTTTGAGGTTGTAAAAATTTATTTTTTGTGTCAAAAAAATATATATGTCCCATTTAATTAATATATTAGAAAATAAAATTGGAGAGTATAGAATTGAAAGTGAGGAACTAAAAAATTTAGTGAAAAAGTTTGAAGGGGAGAAAGTGATAGACTTGAAATTGGAAACGTATAATCTACCCTTCTATAAATATTTTACGGGAGAAATTGTATTGGAATCTTTCGTAATTGATATCTCGGGGAGAATAGAAGAGATCAGTAGCAAAAAATGTATTAAAATACTAGATTCATCCCCAAATTACTTTTCATTAAGAATTTATAGTTCATTTAAATCCTATAAAAAATTTGTGGATAGATTTTTTAATAATAATTGATTAAGCAAAATACTGTAAACTGAATAATATAGAAAAAATTAAAAAAAGCAATTACGAAAAAGAATTTGAAAAAAAAAAAAAAAAGAACAAGAATTAATTAACAAAATTAAAAAAGGATTAATAGAAAATAAGAAATACATAGCTATTACAAACATAGAAAATAGTGTGTTAGGTTTTCAAAAAATAAAAGAAAAAATAATGTCATCACAAAATGAAATGAAACCCATCCAAGCACCTTTAGGGAAAGTTTTCAATGGAAAATATTACCTGGATTGGAGGAGAATGATTATTTCTGCAATAAGGAAAGCTGGGTATTATGACATATTTGAGGAACATGAATACTTAGAATCCTACATTACACACATAGATGATTTAAATTTTAGGCCTGAAAGTGAAATGCTTAATTATTGCTAAATGCAAGATAATGCTAAGGCATTTGTATTAGAAAGGGTATCAAATGATATAACGAAGCAAATTAGGGACTGTAATACAACAGTAATGATGTTGAAAAAGTTAGATAAAATATATGGATTGAAGACCTCTATCACGGCAAATATGTCTAAAGCCAAATGGATGGAATTCAGATTCCAGCCAGGAGGTAATATGAGGGGTTTCCTTAAAAAATGGGATGAATTAGTCACAGGTGCGTGATAGTGGAAAAGAGGTAAGTGAAAAGGAAGAATTAGAGAATTTACAATTGGCCCTATGTTATGAGCAGGCTTTGGCCAAAATGTAATTTGGAAATCTACCAAATAATGAGAAAAATATTGATAATTTTAAAAGAATTTTAAAGGAAGATTCTGATCAAAAATTTTGTGACCAAACCATGAAAAAACAGAATAGTAATAATTATAACTCCCAAAATAATAATTTCAGGAATAATGGGAACCAAAATAATAATAATTATAGGGTTGGAAATGGAAACTTTAGAGGAAGAAACAATTATAGGGGTAATAACTATAATAATTATAGAAATGACAACCGTAATAACGGCTTAAATAATATTAATAATAATAATAATGAATCAAATACAAACCATAGTAATAATAATAATAATAATAATAATAATAATAATAATAATAATAATAATAATAATAATAATAATAATAATAATAATAATAATAATAATAATGGTACAAAGCAAAATCAATACCAGCAACTTTCACTATGTAAACACTAACAAATTTCTGTTGCACACTGTGAGGCTTAACATGGTTGAGATTTGATTATAGCAATTCTACATTTGTCTAGACACAATAGCCATACACAAAAGATAAAACCAACGGACAATGTATATTATTCCTTCGTACCATTGCATGTCAAAACTAACGATAAGATAAACAACGTAATGTTTAAATGCATTGATATCTCTATCAAGGAATTACCTTTGTCAAATTTTTTTTTCTTTTTCCTTTTCCTTTCGTATTTTATGTTCATGAATTTATTCTCACACACGATGCGATGAATCATTTTGTTACCTATATATTTTATTTCTTTATTACTCATTTATTTTACCAAAAATTTTTTTTTGCATATTACCATTTCTTATATACTTATACACATTTTATTGAAACTCATTATGCACGTTATCTAATTATTTATTGTATTTTTTTTATCATTACTCATATTTTTTTTCTCAAAGCGCATCACATCAAAATTAATTTTTGTTCAAGTTACCATAATTATTTTTTTTTTTTGGAATATCGTATTTTCGTAATAATTTTTATTTATTTATTTGAATTTGAATTTTGTTTACTTTCAGCAATCGTACTTGTGAGAATATGCTCCTCATAACCTCGCTCATAGTCGATATATTTAGCCTTAATGTGGTTGCGGCTTGTGACATCATCTGCTATAGCTGATTGTATATTCGTATTTTAACTGTCAGTTAGTTGATCTCCAAATGTTGTTACGTGAACATAAAATAAAATGAGATCTTAAAAACTGAATCTTTTACTTATTGTGTTGACTACAAATTTAGTGTTTCTTCAATGGTGTTTGTTTAATATCATCGCTGGTCGTTGTTCTTATTCGATTAATGTGAAATCTTTCATATTAGTGATTGCCACTTTCTCACAGTACTGATGAAGAATACGAACTGTTAAAATTTCAGGGGGGTGTTGTAACGGAAATCCAACCTCATCTCCTTCTTCTTCATCATCATCATCATCATCATCATCATCACTACACAATATATATATGTCATACGCTTTACTCCTTTCACGAATCGCTTCCCCTACTTTCAGTTACCAATAACGCTGTGCTTCGCCACTTCGTATGAAATCATATTTTATTTTCGAAATGTATTTTTAGTCTGCGAATATATTCTGTAGAGAATAAAAGTCTTGAGTTCTTTTTTGGTCCTCGATCAATCTATTTCACATCAATTACAAAAAAGATTTGGTGAAACGACCAAATAAGCTGCACATACAAACAAAGTGTTGCAGCTAAATTAACTAAGCAAAAGATAATGTCTCGTAGCTAGATAACACTAAACAAGCAGGTTTGTATTATAACTGAGGATAGAAACAACAATATGTACATATGTGTGTCTGTACCAAATCCTTGATTTATAAACTCTCAAAACTGGCTACAAAATCACCAGTGTTTGCCCAG
Source organism: Ericerus pela (assembly GCA_011428145.1). Taxonomy (NCBI): domain Eukaryota; kingdom Metazoa; phylum Arthropoda; class Insecta; order Hemiptera; family Coccidae; genus Ericerus; species Ericerus pela. Next base: position 1,492,467 of record WOFM01000296.1, on the reverse strand, counting down.
GTTTTGGCTTCCCTGTACATAACTACAAAGTGGCAGAATATGTAGGTATATAGCTATTGGCTACTTTCTTGTTGAGAATCCTCTTCACAACAGGGTATTTCACAGTGTATTTTAGAAAAATATTTGCATAGAAATTCCTGATGGAATAAATAGTAACATTAATCATTCAAAAAATGTCTTACCTTTTAATCGTATAATTTATGACTCGAATAAGCTCCTAAAGCATGGAACATTAGCTCTGTTTGATTTAACTACTCCAACTTACACTATCCTACACTAGAAGGACTATTCCACAAATATTCAAGTAAAACTTGACTCAAAGTTGCAAAATATTCTTATATTTATGGAATTGTTCTTCCAGTATAGCCAGCCATAAGGTCAGATTTGTATCACTAAAACCTCAGTATTTTTACCTTGTTATGAAAGTAAAATTAGGACTGGAAACAGGTTATCTGTTTACATGATTTACCATATCATTGAAACTACCATTTAGAAAGAATCATGATTTCCCCTTAATAGTTGCCCTCAATACCTACTTAGCAAGACATCACTCAAATAAAACTAATCTTGTCCATAACCAATGACCAGTGTGTATTAAAATATAAAAATATATACATATATTTACAATTTACCTTAGAATCACAGGAGACAGTTGATTGGTTATAAAAATATGAGAGGAATGTTATAAAATCAGGTCTACATGTTGAAAACAAAAAAACTTGAGACATTGAATATAGAAAACAGGGAAGTGTTTCAAATACAGAAAATTGTAGAAGAGTAATTTCAACTACAGTTGATTAAGACGACAAGCTTCAACTTAATCAAATGTAGGGGAAATTATCTGGCTGATAAATTTTGTCCACTTTCTTATCGAGAGAAGAAAGAGGAGAAATCTATCAACCTTTGAAAAATATATGAGACCTGGTGAAAACTCACGATAGTAGGTTTTCATCGAGTGTCCGAGTCAAAATATCAAGTATACTACAATTTTGTTAAAAAGGCGAATATTATGAAACTGTTGTTGCTTTGTATGTTTTGTGAAATTTTTTAATCGTTTGTCTATCTGTATGTTGTGACATTTAAAAATTATTCTATAAGTTCTAAAGTTTTTTAAATCATGTTCTATTATCTGTTTTTATTTGAAAATCCTTGAATTAAGGAGAGGGCGTTGGTTATTTGTCTGTGGACTAATATTTTGTACTCGACATATTTCTATAAACTGTAACTTGATTTTTGTCGATTAATGGCCTTTGATGTCTGAACATTAAAATGTTTCTAGTCAACAATGTTTTGTATTTTATTACTGTGTTTTTAACTATTTTGAGTTTTATTTTCAATGGTGTATCTACCTGTGAGATTTATGATGTTAAATCTCCAACAAACCACCAGAAAATAAGCAGACCACCAATAAACTGCAAGGTAAACTAATGAACAAACAATTGATGATTGAAAAAGTATTAAAACACAAAATAATTGAACACCATAATTGATTCAGAGTCACTTGACTCGACATTTTTTGTTGTAAAACATATGCCTTTGTGGCCTTATTTCAGCTTTTTTTCCCTTTCAATCATTGTATATGTAGTAGAGTTAAAAACTTGCATCAAATAAATACCTCAGTCTATCATAGGTAAAAAAAAAAAAATTCAAAATACTCCAGATTCGAACCCATATCTCTAATTAACCACTGGGCTAAGAAAACAATTGCTATCTTTCACAAACATCTGTGATGATGAGACAAAGAGGATATTCTTTCAGGTGTTTCTAATTGCATCGATAAAAAGGAAAAGTACCTACTCCAGAGAATAAAAAGGTGAGACTTTCGTTTGTTAAGTCATTTTTTAAAAATATAATAAACAATCAGGCTAATCAACTCTGTAAGATACAACATAAAAAAAAAGCCAAAAAATAGAAAAAAAAATAGCAAAAAAAATTTTTATTTCCATGAAGATTTGTACATAGATTCTACGGGGTGATAATCCACATCATTAGTAAGGAGTCACGGAAAAGATTGCAGATTTGTCAATTTAAACATAACTACATAGAACTCCACCCTAAAAAAACCTATTATAACATTTGATAAGGTAAACCAAAATATGTTCTTTAACTGAATATAGACCCTTATTTATCTTTCATCTGTCACGGAAATACAATCGCCCAATCAAATAAAACTACAAATAATTTACTGATTTTGTTGGTTGTATGTAAGGAAAGATACATGCGCCTGTTTTTGAAATAGTTATTTGTGAAATTGTGACACAAGTGTATAAAGTAGGTGATTTTGATTTGAGTTTGATTTTTGCAGCACGAGTGGAAGGCGAGTGATGCAAATCACACGAGTATCAATCACCTACTATATACACGTGTCTCGCACTATTTTTTGCAATATCTCCTTCAACTAAAAAAATTGAGATAAATAAATATTTTGGCAATTGACTAACATATATGTAAACTATCACTACCTAATCAGCCAGTATTCGTAGTGGTTAAGGTATTCTCTGCGGTTCGAATCTCCCCCAAGCAAATAAATTTTTATGAAAAAAAAATTATATATAATATATATATAATAGAAGAAAATGAGGTAGGCTAGGTGCAGAACCACCATTGTATAATGTAAAGACCCATCATAGGTTCTAAAGGATTCTAAAATCTCCTGCTTTATACATTGTTAAGGTGCATAAAGATGTAGTTTATTAGCAGGTATTGCACTTTTTTTTTTCATATATGGAGCAAACAACAAACCTAATTTAGTCTGTGAGTATTTACATCGTTTGCAGCTAAACTTTCGCAGTTAGCAAGAGATGGCGTTAGTAGCTAATTTAATTTCTTTTGAGGTTAGATTGGCACTTTGGCAAGAACGTAGTTAAGGGGGGTATAGGAAAGAGTACTCTTTCAAAAAAAAAAAAAAAATTAATTGGTCAATTGCAAAATTAGTGCCAGTTGAGTCTTATTAATTGGTAAAATCGTACCGATTGAGCATTATAGTTGATGTTGTAGTCGGCAATTTTCAACTCCCTCTCATTTGCTAACAAAAAAGTTTTTGTTTACGGCTCTGCCGCTTGATACTTATGTATAAATCGGAAAAAAATTATTTTCTCCTCTACATTTATATAAATGGATAGATAAGTATATTAAAATTCAAACTTTTTTCATAAAATTAATTTTTTTTCATTTGAAATTTAATTTTTTAAAGGAATACCTATTGCAATGTTTAATCTATATAGATATTAAATGTAGAAATTTCTTAATTTATCTTGAAGAGTAGAATATGAGATTGGACAATGAGTACCACGATACTTAAAATGAAATATATCTGTCAAAGTATAGGCCTACTGTGTCCTAGCCACTACCTAGAGTTTTTGAAACGTTGAATTCGAACTTGAAATTGATATTTAATTAGATTCTTTCTTTTATCTTTTATTTTATATGCAAATACAGTAATAATGTTAGAAATTTTTTTAAATTATCCCATGTTAAAATTATTTTAAATCGGAAAAAAGCAAATTACTTTCAGTACTCATTTAAATCTATGGATGAATAATATTTCTTTCAGAATTATTCTACTTGATTGAATTAGACTGTTTAGCTTAAACATTCTCTTCAATGATAACAATTAAAAAACCAAGATGGCGATAATATTACGAGCTTACCTATAACATATTGAGTACTTTTAAAAGCTTAATTTGGATAAAAACATCATTAAAAAGATCGATAAAAAATATTTGCATAATAACTATCAACGTAGGAATAAATTTCGTCATCTAAATTCACAAACACACATCAGTGACCTTAACATTGGCACTGATTGATAACAAACTACGCTACCTAGATCGGCTTTCCACACGAAAAACTGATTAAGCTACCAGTGCATTTATTCATCAGCATTTTTTTCTCATTTATTATTGAGAGATTAGTATACGTTTTAGATTCAGTCTATTTAGCTTATTTCAATAATATGCGCCGATCACTATCCAAAAGCATAAAATATTTCTATTAACTTTGGATAGATGGCGTAGTTAGTCACAAATTCTAGTCATCTGGTTAATATTTTTTGTCAATGTTCATTCGGATTTTTTTCCCCCTATTTTTCATTGGATTGGAGTTGTAGCTGTAAGTTAGTTTTTTTCTCGCAAATTAGGCACAATAAATATTGAAAATGAAGAATGGAGTCTTCAAAATACCGAATACTGACTTATTTAGGTTAAAAATGGATTAATGGACTAGCTGGTGGCTTTCTAAAGAATATTCTACTCGTGAATGTTAAGTACATATAGAAATAAATCACGACGTATAAAAATGTCTTTCGAAACTAATTTGTTATTCCCGAACGAGGAAAGCCTATTTGGAAAAATATAAAATTCGATGTTATAGAGACAGAATATCAGTAAGTAATGTACCTCTGTACTATCTTGTTTTCGAGATGTAATAAATAATAAAACAATATGGAAAAATATGGCCATTACTGAGAAAGAAAAGCAAAAAAAAAAAAAATTTAAAAACTAGAAATAATATGAAATTAAAACATTAATCATAAAATAATCTATATAAGCAAAAATGTTGATATGTGGCTACCACTTTTTTATGACTTCTGGTTGAAGTCTATACGAAAAAAATGAAGTCCGTAATTAAGGCACTGATAAGGGTACGTGTGATGACATTCGTTATTTTTGAATTTGATCCTAAAGATCGAATGATAAAATTACATTGGATATAATTACTGAAATTAATAATGACATCAACAGCAAAGTTAATTTGAGAAATCTATGCCTATGATTCACTCTACCAATTTTACCAACACTCAACATTATTCTCAGTTTTCACTGCAAATGGAAATCACTGTATCGACGAAGAAATAAAACCAATTCCAATTCTATTTCTTGGTTTCTGTTCGCCTACTTTTCTTTTTGGATTAAAAAAGGCGTAACCTATCTTATCACCTGATTTCTTATCACTGGTCTGCCGTAATAAGTGGGTATAGAAAACGAAAAGTGGCCATGTGGCGTTTTCGGCCTGTTGGTATTTTGCTACATCTTTCACCTTGAAAAAAACGAAATCTTATTATTTTCTCACTCATTTCCTCGGCTCATATAATTATAATCATGATCTTTTCAGAAAGCTGGTATACTAAATTGGTGAAAAAAATTTTGACAAATTTCTGATATTGATAGTGCATTATAACAATCCAGAAATTAAATCATGTAAGTAGGTCTCTTGGATTTCAGAAGATGTTTTTCAACTATTACACTTACAACCACCACTGATTTGCGGATGACATTATAATTGAATGTAATCATAGCTTAAGTAGGTATACCTAATGCTTGTTGCGTTTCTATTTCCATCATTTTTCAGATACCTACCTACCTAAACAAGTCAACATGAAAGAGAAGTTAATCGAAATCAATTCATTTTCCTGATTCGATGAAATAAGCTTATGACCTAAGTACTTCTTTGTGATACCTAAGCATTGATTTCTTTGTCGAATTTATTAAAACGGACACTTACTGCTGCGGAGCAGAAAATTGCAAATAAGATTGGGTATTAATAATATATGAATCTGAAAAATTGTGGTAAACAGTGAGGGATCATTGACTAAAGTTGAAAGGAATTCGTTTAAGGAATTGGCGCCTAACCTATATGGAGCGAGGAGCAGTGGCTCCATATGAAAAAATTCTACAAAACCAATCAAAGAGTGTAGTAAAGGGGTTCGGTGGGGGCGTTCAAAAAAGAGTAGGATATCAACTGCCAAAAATTTTGTCTCGCTACGTATGGGATTTAGAAACTTAGGCGCCCTTGATTTGAGGGATCCACACCTACACAGCTTTTTGTTGAGCACTGGTTCATTACCAGCCACACTAGTAACTAGCTGCTTGTGGTGTCAGGTTTGCTTGAAAGATGCTCAGGACCTTTGACCCTAACCCCGAGCTAAGTGTTCACTGATAAAATCTGAAAATATAAAATCTCTTTAGGCCTAGTGAGAGTCGAAAAATTGGTCTAATGATAAAATTAACATTAAATTCGATTTCAGCGCCTCAAATCACATGTCTGATAATATATTACACAATAAAATCTGAAAATAAAAAATTCTCTCCTTTCCAGACTCAATGAGGGTCGAAAAATGGGTCTAATGATAAAATTAACATAAAATTCCAATTCCGTGGCTCAAAACACATGTCCGATGAAATGTTACACAATAAAATTTGAAAATGAAAAATTGTTCTCTTTTTGAGTTCAATGAGTGTCGAAAAATGGGTCTAATGATAAAATTAACATCAGATTCGATTTCAACGCCTCAAATCACATGTCTGATGATAGGAATAAAATCTGAAAATAAAAAATTATCTCCTTTTCGGGCTCAATGAGGGTCGAAAAATGGGTCTAATGATAAAATTAACATAAGATTCCAATTCCGTGGCTCAAAACACATGTCCGATGAAATGTTACACAATAAAATCTGAAAATGAAAAATTGTTCTCTTTTTGAGTCCAATGAGTGTCGAAAAATGGGTCTAATGATAAATTTAACGTCAAATTCGAATTCAGCTCCTCAAAACACATGTACGGTGATATATTTTTCAATAAAATCTGAAAATGAAAAATTCTCCCTTTTATGGGGCCCATGAGGGTTGATGAATGAGTTAAATGATAAATTAGTCATCAAATTCGAATTCAGTGCCTCAAAATACATGTCCGATGATGTAAATTTAAGAATCAGAAAAAGGCCACTAAATAAAGCACTATTAAGTTTGCATATTGTTTTTCCTCTGTTCACCTTATATACACGCAGCGGTATTAATCCAGCCTTCATTGAATTTCTTTTCTAAATAAGTTTTCCGAAGTTATAAAATATTAAAACCAAGTCTAGAACCTTCCTACGTTCATGAAGAGTGCACGTACAAAAATTCATCGACATCAGTTCTGTACATTCTGAGATTACCTTTAACATACACTTTTACAAATTTTCCTATTTAGGTACATATTAGTATTATATAGATATAAATAAATCCAAAACGAATGTAATGAAAACCTTAACGGAAAAATTTTTGTTTACAATAAGTAAACCAGACTTGGGCTACTCTTACTTTTGAGTTATTTTTCTCAGACTTTGAACGAGTCATGAAGTAACGAGAAAATTTTTCCATAGGTGATACCTATGTGAGTAATTGAAAATACTTCATTCATATTTCGTTGAACTTCTTAAAAAAATGTTTTTCCTAAATTGTGTTGGTTAGGCTACCTATTTCAAACTTTTATCGCATTAAAATTAATTTCATCTTTTATTATTTTCAGGTAGGTACGGTTGAATATATTTTTCAACATTAAATTCATTTAACCCTCCTGTTACCAGAAAAAACGTTGGATTACAAAACGGATTGCTGATAGGCCTCCTTTTATACATTAGGAAAATAGTAATTCATAAAACTATAAAATACAGACCTTCGTTGAACCCAAAATAATAACGACATCGATTCATGTGTGAACCTAATTATATTTTAATAAATACACTTATCACGTTTAAAAAAAAAAAAAATTTTAATCCTTTTCAGATTAGGTACGTCGATAGTTCTGGTATGAAATTATACGTTACTCCTTCATTACGGAAATATCACGCAGGTGTTATCGAACTTGGATTGGAGTACACTGATAAAATGGCAATACCACCAAAACAAGAGTCATTCACACTTTCTGGTTAATATACAACCGAGTGCACTGCTGCGGTGTGGGTGTTCATTTTCGAATACTTAAATAGTTAATACAACCGTACCGTAGGCCATACTTGTTTAGTTTTGAAATCACCCTCAATTCATTTATTATTTCCGTCTACCATGCGGCAATAAGCACCGAGTTGACGAATTAAGAAACAATTATAAAGAAATCGATTATTGAAATCGAGGGTGGTTTATTTTGTCTCGACGTTGTCGAACAAATGCTATGAATAGTAGTTTTGTTTTTTGTTTTTTTTTTTTTTTTTCATCTTTTTTTGGCTTTCTTATATTAGTCGCTTTTTGACGACTCAAATTTCAACAACTTTTTTCACCACAATCGTCGTCTTGGGTTTGAAAACAAAACCGCGAACGGCATCAAATTAATGTGTAGACTAAATAATTTTGGCACGTTGGTTGTTTGTGTTGACGGCGTGTACCACCACAAGGTATCACAATATTTGGCAGTCAGCTGCACACGCATCTGACAGGTGTGTTCAGGTATTGACACAACACATTCGCGATGGACGCGAGCTGTTGGAACTGAATCGAGATAATCATTACGGCACGCATTTTCAAGAGATTCGATTACAGAAACGACCAGTGGTTGTGTTGCCGGTAAATTATACTTTCTTACTTTTCGTTGGACAATTTCAAGATTTCAGCTAAAATCGCGTATACCTATAATAACATTTAATAGGTTACAATGGGTACCTATAGCTTCTCCGATTTTTTCCCATTTAATCAAAATCAAGTGAAAACCTGTAATAAATTCAGCGTTTTACAAAAGTTAAATGAATTGTCAATGAGGGCCTAAGTCAAAAAAATCATAAAGCTACTTCAATGCCAAAGTTATAAAAAATTTGTATAAAGGACTGTATCTAAGATGGAACAACGACGTAGATAACAAATTCGAGATTCTGGGTGCGGTTTTCAACAAAGAAAAAAAAAAGATAAAACGGAAAAAGGAGAAAAAACCAAAATTAATTTTTTTGTCATTAATATTCAACGGGTGGTCTTTACACAGAAATACCTTTTTTTTTTTTTTTTTTTTTTTTTTTTTAGTAACTCTAAAGGAGAGAAGGAAAACACCTCCTATCCCATTCTCCACAACTCTATGGCTCTAAGACTGCAAAATTATTAGAATGGAACGACTTAAAATGGGTTTAAAATTCTGCAGAGCTCTTTTTTTTTTTTTTTTTTTTTTTTTTTTTTGCAAGCCCTTGCAAATGACTCCAACCATTCATAAATACAGTCGTGAAAAATGATTGCTTTGGAAAATTATGCAGCCCTCATAAAGTGTACATTAGTCGTCGTGTAACGCAATTTCCAAATCGACTGAGCACAAAGTTGAGATATGTGTTAGTTTACTAAAGTTTGAGCAAGCTACGTAAAACTTGTGGCGATTTCAACTGAAATAGTCACGATTAAAATACGAAAAACTGTATTATTCAAAAGGAGGTAAGTACTAGTCCTCATTTTCCACAGCGAACAGTAAAAATAAAATATTAATTTATTTTTGGTGTTTAGATGCTCGAAACAAATTCGGTCAGAAATGTAGCGAAGTTTTTTTTTTTTTTTCCTGGTAGGTGGAGAAAAGTAAAAATTGCTAACCGGAAATTTTGAAATTTTCAACAGCTAAAAATTTTAATTTCCTCCACCCAGTTATAGGTGGGAAAGCCAAAATACGAATAGCTACGGAATTGGTACAAAATATGGTAACGTCGTAAGGACGACCAAACGAACCAATCATTTACACCAGTTGTACGAAGATATGACACTTTCGGTGGAATGTAATGCCAGTACCGGTTTACGATTTCCAGGAAACTGGGAGAATGTTCCTTTGACTCGAGTGTCGTATTCGTTACCACCACCTACAAGGAGTTGCAAACAAAATCAAATTGTTTAAAATGTGCTCGGCACGTGGGCTCATGCAGAATATGCAGTTTTATTATTTTTAAAACGATGGTTCTGAAAAATAAATAAAAAAAAGGTAACTTCCTTAAAAGGGTGAATTCTATAATTTTGTGAAGAAAAAATTAAAAATTGTGAGGAGAGGCTGTCATTTTTGTACATCCGTGAACATAATCAGTTATTATACCTACTATAGTATTTTACATATCGTAGAGAACCATTGTCTTGTTTGTAGTGATTGTTCTTTCTAAAAGAAAATTTAGTTTTCGATTTTCAATTGTGGGAATTTTTAGCGCGAAAATTTCAAAACAAAGATACAAGTACCATGCGTACGCCCATTTGGGGTAGCCAATCAGGCAATATTTACATCTGTATCTATATGTATACCTATCTATAGGAGCTCTACGCTAATATATAAAGAAGAAAGTTGAGAAAAGTTTAAGGGTAATCTCAGAATTTACAGAACCGATGTCAATGAATTTTTGTACATGCATTCTTCGTGATTCAAGGAAGGTTCTAGACTTGGTTTTATTATTTTATCACATCGGGAAACTTATTCATAAAAAAAATTGGTTAAAGGCTGGATTAATAGCGCTGCGTGTATATAAGGTGAACAGAGGAAAAACAATATGCAAACTTAATAGTGCTTTATTTAGTGGCCTTTTTCTGATTCTTAAATTTACATCGTCAGACATGTTTTTTGAGCCACTGAATTCGAATTTTATGTTCACTTTATCATTACACCCATTCGTCAACCCTCATGGGGCCAAAAGAGGAGACAATTTTCGATTTTCATATTTTATTTCTTAATATATCACCAGCATGTGTTTTGAGGTGCTGAATTCGAATTTGATGTTAATTTTATCATTATACTCATTCTTCGACCCCCATGGGGCCCAAAAAGGGGAGAATTTTTCATTTTCTGATATTATTGTGTAATATTTATTATCGGACATGTTTTTTAAGGCGTCGAATTCGAATTTGATGTCTATTTTATCATTAGATCCATTCTTCGACCATCATTGGCCCAAAAAAAGGGAAAATTTCATATTTTAATATTTTATTAGGTGATATATCAGCAAACACTTAGATTCAAAGGTTCTAAACATCTGTCAAGCTAAGCTATGACCACAGGCAACTACTTATGAATAAAGACTACACGCCATTTCTGGATTTTTCGAGATTTTTCAGAATAACTTTATTGTTTGGGTTAATCAAAAAACAATATCTCTGATTCAGTAAGTAGGGCTCCACTAAAGAAATCATTGAAAAAGTTATTCTTACAATTCACTGAAGGTTTTATAGTGCCGTTCACAAATTTTACCAACTTGAGAAGTTTTTTTTAATTTCAACATTTCAGTCAGTCTGTAGCGTTGTTTGAGTGTAATTCAATGAGAAAGTAGGCTAAAAAATTGTGTTTAGACCTACTCTGGGAATTCTGCACCCAAATAGGATTTTGTATAATGAATATATGGTTGACTGTTGGAAAAAATCAATTAACTGTTTTAATTCAAATTTCTGGTTTCCAAAAATATGGTAGGTTGGACGAATACTTCTTCATCAGAGATTTAGGTTTATATTCTCAATATTCAGATGAACTGAAAAATGGCTGAAGAATACGCTTAGAATTTAATTTAACATATAGACTAGTAAATACCTACGCATGATTTCTCGTAGCCATGAAAAACTTTATTCTCAATTCTAATTTCATAGTTATTGATAACTATTGAGAGAATAATATACGATGTAAGTATTCCCAATTGATTGAATCAATTTCTTATGTTTTTTGAAACATCTATAGTTCGCAGTTATACCCGCAATAAGCAAATGAGTAGGTATATTGGTGGCAGTTTAATGTAATTTAAATAGTTGCCTATAATAATTTTTGTATCTTTTACTTAAACCTTATAATAATTTTCTCATGCATGACAGAAAAGTGAAATTCATAATAAAAAAAAAAAAAAAAATTAGAATACTAATTTATAATTTAGCATTCAATGATTCATGAAAAGTTCAAGCTTTCTTATTTCAAATAATAATTATTTATTACTTTTCGATGAATAATTCTAAGCCAATAAGAGAGAAAATGGCATGTTGTGAGACTGTGCTTTTACATTCATCGTTAGATGCTATTCCTATTAGGCCTACATCGAAAACATCAAGTGATCTACAATGGCGTAAAAAAATCAAGATTTTGGGCAGGTGTTCTATTATTAAATTTTGAAATGCTCGTTCTTTAGCCATTGCTGAGGGAAGGAGTTACGAGCTTATTTTGTCACTGGGGAGGTCAGAATTTTGAATACCCATATCCCTCCTTGGCTTCGTCCCTGGTTATCTCATCATTGCCTCAAAAAAAATTTTATGTGAATTAAACTACTAAAATTTCCTATCAATTTTAAAATAATGGAAAATAGTAAATTTTTTTGAATATAGGTAGGTAAGTAGTTACTCAATACTTTTTTTATATTATTTTTGCTTTATTATTATAACCTATTATTCATTTCAATTCCGAATTATGATACAAAAAGTTTCAATTATTTGTTTTATTTGGTCTTTGTCTTGCCCAGTCGAGTCTTGGATTTGGTCTTGCAAAAAAATGGGAAGACCAAGACCAATTTTATTAATTTAATTTTCGACGTTAAAATATATTATTTTGCATCGAAAGACCTTCGTCCCAAATAGGTATGCCATTTTAGGTACCTAGGTTATAAGCACGTAAGAAAAGAAGGAAATTAAAAACGACCATTTTAAATACATACATTATAGCCTATCGGTGAATATCATGCGGGGGTTGCGAAGGAAATTCATTCGAACAGGAGGAACGTTTGCGAAAGAAAATTCAATTTCCAGCCTTTTTGCTCGATGAAACGAGCCGGCCACGAAGTACGTCCGCACGCAACCCTCCATACCATCCACCCCACATCCCAGCCTTCTCCACCTATCCAAACTACCTCATAGGTCTCTCGGTCAATGAAGCGATATTTAAGTAATCCCTCTTCATTTGTCAACGGTTGAAAACTGTTGGTAAAGGCTGGAGTTAAAGCGATTGCGAGTCCTCTTAAGAGCTTAATGTGGAACTTTGCCCAAATTACTTACCGTGACCTGACACGCCATTTTCTTATGCGCGCTCCCCAACCCACCCCGAAACCGTCACCGCATAACGCTTAGTGGCATGGTCCAGCCAATTTTCAACCCTCTCTACCTCTCACCGTGCGCAGCCCTATTAAACCAACTTGTACGAAAATAATTGATTACATAAGCGGCCAACTTCGACTAATTTTCGTGTATTTTCTCGTGAAAAAGACACACGTATATATTATACAGTATATATTCGATGAACTGCACCCCTCTTCCTGTTACGCCCGGTTTTCGTCATCGATTAATGGCGGTGGTGTGCGGTCAAATTCATTTTACCCCACTGGCAAACGATCTTTTTTTCTTTTTTTTTTTGTTTTGCGAGGTACACGTTTTGCAGAAATTGCAAACGTCGTTCTTATAGCGTAGAAAATTTTTATTGAGTTTTGCGGGATAGAGACAGGCCTACGCTGTCTCAAATGGATCAAAATAAATGAACTCGTCCGATGTTGCACTGAAACATAATATTCAATTATTCTTTAAACATAAACGAATCCGTGGTCAAAATTTAGAAAATTCTTCTCTCTCGTCCCTATATACACGTTATGCATTTTTGAAAAAAAAAAACTCTAAAGACAGTTCTTCAAATGATAACAAGCGTCTATTCTGAATTTTTCTCCGAATAGGGTTGAGAAGAATTTATTCAAAAATTAAATTTTCCATCCTGTCCCCAGCCCTTTCCCTTGTCCAAACGCGTCATCTCCCCTCAACCACTCTAAAGTGGTATTAATTAAGGGCGTACGTTCGGGCGAGGGAGTAAAATATCATATTATCACATCTCTTTTTCCTCCCTAACTCAGAAAAATAAGAAGAAACTAAAGAATGAGAAAGAAAATTTTGTGACAGAGTAGTGTAGTCATTGTAAAGGAGCAAGAAAAAGCTTCAAAAAATGATTGAACACCCTAAATTTTGCGAGTGAGCAATAAGATGTTTTCCGAATAAAATCATCCGAAGGCAGAATTCAGGGTATGCTACTAGTACTGGTCTTGATAAGCATAGAAGATTAGAACACGATTTCAGCTTCAAAATACCTTGATTATTTTACAGTATGTTTTTCTACTTTTTTTAAGGCTCTAGGGAGGACTTTAGCCATGCGAGTCACCCTCTTGAGTACACTACTGAATGATAAAACAAATGAAATTAGTAGCCCCTGTATTGCACTAATAAAATTTTTGTCTGATTTCATGAAACTGTTGAGAAAATTAATAATGAACTGTGTATTGTCACGTTACAAAATAACGAGACTGTCTTGAATACAATAAAAAAAATAAAAAATATGGTTTAATAAGTTATTGCTTCAACAAATAAAATAACAGCAAGTCTGCTTTTGGTGCAGCTTCTTTGTTTCATCTGGAATTTATCGTTGGTAGAACTCGTTTTGAACCCCTACGCCTCAATTCCTCAAACTGATTAGCACCAAAAGAAATCCCAAGCGAGATTACGTCAAATAGTTACCTACATATCAAATTTCAGCCCTATTGAACCAAAATTATTACCTCTAACGTATTTATAAAAAAATATTTTACAAAAGTACATTCATACAGGCATATACATACATACATGCGTAATTACAAAAATACGTACGATTATTATGTATATGTATTATTATAAAGATATATAAATTTCAAACTTTTATGCTAAAAGTCATGATTTATCATGTAACGAAAAAATTATCTTGGTCATTAAGCCCAACTTCGTTAACTCCCACATAGCAGATTTAAAAACCTGCTAATAAGAGATACGAAAATGAGGTGGACGTGAGAAAAAGGAACGATGATCATAAAATTTTTGCTATATTTGTGAATGAAAAAAAATGTTTTCCCATTGTCCATGAGCTGAATAACTGAAAATTCTTCTCTGCCTGCGAAATTATGGCTATGTAAAAGCAAATATTTTGCCTGACGTTAACCCCACCCTAGGATATTTTCCTAGTGATGAAAAGCATAGCTAAATTTTTAAAATATTTACTCAGGAAAATAAACTACACATTAAAAAAATAATAATTTAATAATTTTTTAATAAGTACTTATATGAAGGAAATAATAAGTTGAAAAATGCGTAAGTTTATTGCACATTTTTCAGACTAATAAAAATCCAAATAAATTATGCGGTCATATTGCCACAAGTTGAGTTTTTCTTTAATTTTTGTGTTCAAAACAAATATTAAGAATGCTATTGTTGGTGTGTACGAGTGGTGTTTGTATTTCTTAGGTATTCGATGTACCTATACAGTGATACAGGTAACTGTAGCTGGAAGAATTAGCAACAAGGTTAATCACGTCATTTCCTGCATTCCAATGCGTTATCAAAAAAGTTTTAATTCGATGAGACACAGTTAGGTTGAGAGAATACTTAAGTATTCAAAATACTGCGGAATTTCCGTTTCCATTCTTCATGAACTGAAATATTTTGGCTTGAAACTTATTTCTTCTAAAGGGAGGTTATGAAATCTAACTAAATTAAATTACCTAAGTGTGGATATTTGTAATGTTTTCGAATGAAACTATCAACCGTTATATAGAATATAGGTACACTGCAGTACGAAAATAACTCGGTAATGCTACAACTGACTGAAATCTCGCTTCAATAATTATCTTTGTCTCGTTTATAGATACGTCAGCTATTGATTTTGCATGAATTATTGCGATCCTGTGGCTGTGGCCTTCAACTCCTTTTTTTAGACTATGGCTACCAAAGATAGTCACTAATGAGTTACCAATCACAGCCACTGACCATGGCAACTACCTATTGATTACGATCACCAACTGCAGCCATCAATTATGGTCATCCGTTGAGGCCCCCTACCCTTATTTCCAGCTATACTTAAATGTAGACAACAGCCGTCGACCACAGCCACCAAGTATGGCTATCAATTATGACATTTAGGCTCACTGTGCTGCTGTTCACAGTCATCAACTATACTCGTCAACCACGGCCACTGTGTTTAACGTGGCAAAAAAGTTCTAATTTTAAAATTTTAGTTCTCGATATGTTTTATTAAAAGTTAGTTATCGTGCAACCCAATGATTGTAGTTCTGTGTCAGTTCGGCGAGGTGAAAAAATTCAAAACATCGATTTCTCAAATAGAATAATTTGAAGAACTTTTTCGATTTAGATAAGAAAGAAATGATAAAAGTTCGCAGGTTATATGATACTTGCAAATACAATTACATCTTTAGAAGAGTATTTTTAATCAAAATATTTATTCAGCAAATTCAGCATTTTTCGATTAAATTTTTTTTTTTTTACGAATTTTATCCTGGAAAATCGAATATTTGTCCATATCGAGCAGACCTAATAATTCACAAAAGTACGGTTACCTACAAAAATAATCCAATATACTCACACAAATAATCAACGATGGCTATTGGACAGCGAGTATGGCACTTTTTCCTTTTTTTTTTCGGAAAATTTGCAGTAAGTTTTTCGGACGAAGAGCAATTTGATGGCGAATTTACCGCTAGAATGAGCTCTTACTCCTCCTCTCCTTCTCCATAACATTCGTTGAAAATAATCGTTTTACTATTTACACTTTTCTATTTTCCATTCTTGTCCACAGAAAATCTCGGGTTATCCAATAGAAAGACAAGTTCTTAAGGAAGGGCGAAAAAACGAGGGAGGAAGGGGAGGAAAAAAAGGTTAAAAAAATGAGAGAGAGAAAAATCGCTTAAAGAATTTGAAACGTCGTTGAACGAATTGGTTCAACGTAGTTACTTCGAAATCATTCGTCGTTTGTTTTTTTCCCAACATTTTCTTCTTTTCTGTTTATTTATTTATTTATTTATTTCATTCCTCGTCTTTTACTACTTTTTTTTTTTTTTTTTTCCAGAGGGATCTCTTTACCCCCAATACGTATCAACCGATGTGTAAGTTTTAAGAGAAAAGAAGAAAAAACTTGATAACGAAATCGTTCGACTGATGTATTATGTATGAAGGCTGTTTTTATATTGGATGAATCTGAAAGATAGAAAAAGATAGGAAAAAAAAAAAAAAAAAAAAATGAAAAAGCCAATGTTTTTCAGCGAGAATGAAATTACCTCGTATCCTACAAACAGTAGCAGCTGGTGAAGCAAGGAAAAGGGAGCCAAAGAAAGAAAATACGGAGGAGGAAAAAAAAAAAGAAGAAGAAGAAGCTGATAATTTCCACTCGAATGAGCGTCATCCGTTCAAAATATATGTAGCATATTATAAATATATATATATGTAGGTAGGTGTATATATGGCTAAAATTTTCTCAAAAACTGCCTTTATGCGCCAAATTGGCTCCTCCTTTGTTGTCTTCCGGCATAATCAACCACCAAATACAACAAAACGCCTTCACACCGACACGTTTTCAACAAAAGTAAAAATAAAAAGGAAGAAAAGTCGACAAAAATAGATGACTTTTTTTTTTTTTTCTTCTTTTTTGGTCATTTTCCCGTTTAAAAGACGTAACGACATTTCTGGTGGTCGATACAGATATTCTTGAGAACTACTTGGACAGCGCCAAAAAATAAATACATTTTTTGGTAGGCTATTGTAAATGATGAGAAATTCGTTTCGGAAATGGTTATTATGTACCTAATCGTCTTTTGTGTGGTCGTCGACGATGATATGTTGCAATTTGGTGGAGAGATACGAAAAATGACCAAAAATGGGTAACTTATACGCGTGATTAGCATTTTATCGTCAATAATGGCGTCGCAAACGCCAATTTCTTTTACAATTTTGGCCTTTACACGAAAGAGGACGAAATAGAAAATTGTTATTGAACAACCTTGTATGTTTCGCAAGGGCAAAAAGTATGATAAATCAACGAATATAATTTATTTTACTTATTTTTTTGGGCGTGTTTGTGTTTAGTAAACTGAAGAATTTACGTGAAAAAAAATGATAAATTGGGCGTAAGCTACTGGTAATTAGGATACGAATATATACGTAGTAGGTACAGCGTCCATAATAATGGAGAGATATGTTAGAATATTGTCGATTAAAGATACGTATAGTTACGTATTTATTTATTAAGCGTAATTTGGACCGAAAGACTAATTTCTTAAATATGCGTGAATCGTTAGTACGTACTTAATTTAATCATACTACTCGGTAAACTACAGATGAAGAAAATCTGGCGATTTATGTGAGAAATTATTTTCACGAGAAAATTGTACGGTGAAAAGACAGAGATTGAAAATGTAACAAACTAAAGGTAAAAACTATGAGTGATGACCAAAAGAAAATAACGAAGATCAAGTTCAATGATTGAAAATTTGACAATTAGTAAAGATGAAAACACAAGTAAGTAGTCAGTAAAAGCAAAACCAAGATTAAGACCAAGACCAAGGCAGTTTTGGTCTCGATGATTGAAAATGTATTAAAATCAATATGAAAACGTGATTAGTAAAGTCAATACCGAAGCCAAGAATATGGTAGCCACATTTTGGAATTAGTCTGATATCAATACTTTAGTCTTGATTTTCCACGGTCAAGACTTGGTCTCGGTCTTACATAGCTATTCATAATTTCTGAGTTGGCAGTCAATAATCTCGTTAGGGACGTAGTGAAAGTCTTTTTTAGGGGAGGGTGAGAAAAAAATGAAAATTGTCAACTGAAATTTATGAAATTTCCAACAGTTATAGATAATAAAATGTCATCAACTGACACGATTTTCTAACTAGTATACCTAAATGGGTATCCACAATTATACAACTGCGCTAATTTTTCCAACTCCAAAATTGCCAACTGCTGCAAAATTTCGAAACGCCTAAGAAAAAAAAAGTCATCGAATTCCACGATTTTTCATCTATACATGCAAATTGCAACTCGTAAATTTTTCCAACTACAAAAATAGTTTTGGAGTAGCTTCCCCCATCCTACCCTTAGCTACGTCCCGAGTCTTGTCTTGTTCTTGCGTGGTCGGCCTAGGTCTCGATCTTTGGTAGTTGGACTTGGCCTTGCATAGCTGATTTTAGTCTTGTTTTTTAACAAAAAATTGCGAAACTTGAGTCAAGATCACAAAACTTTTAATTACCAATTTTGCTGATCAGTAAATTAATAACAATTTTTATACCCCGTTCACAGGTAAACTGAATACAAATCAAATCATACTGTCTTGTAAAATACTTCAAAGAAGGCTGAAGATCGAATATTTTGTATATTCAGGCAGTATTGAGGACGACGTCAAAACTAAAAATAATGTTGAAGAAATTTAGAAAAATTAATTTTCTTAAACTTCAATGGGTAAATTTTTCCTCGAATATAGTCAAAAATTTTGCCCTGACTGAAAAATATCCTCATAGTAAAATTTATGAACTAAAAGTTAAAATTTTTTCACGAGGCAGGCAAACATTTTAACCTAATTTTCTAATAGAATTTTCGCTGGAATTCGTCTCGAAACGACGTCCATTAGCCAAAAAAGAAGATGGAAAATGTAACAGAAAAAAAGTGGTCCATTCTCGGTGAAACTCGCATTCTATTCGTCTGAAAATCTAGTACCTAGCCTAATATGCTCAACCATATCGTATTTCATTGCTCGATAAGAAAAAGGGGTTGAGTGATTGTCGTATTTTCCTAATTAAAGGATACAGTTTCGTGTTTTCTTCGGACACAATATATATAGTTGGAACCGCTTAAAGATTTACTCCATCTCAATAAATTTGGTCAACGAATCTAATCTGATCCTTCGTATAATGGGTACGTCCACATTATTGTCGTTTAATTATGGCGGAAGTGCCTTCGGCCATAACCAGGGGTTCGTCATTGTTGTGAAGTGTTCTACTGAAAAGTGAATGAATTGATTTTTGATTATTTCAAAGAGTATTTCGATGTTACAAAAAAAAAAAAAAAAAAAATAGTTTGATAACATATGCCGTCGTTGTAACCACATTTAACGAAGCATCCCAAGCATTTGGTCGAATTAATTTTTCGTATCCAGTGGAGTGGTCAGAGTGTACTGAATTGAAAAAAAAAGTTAAGTTCTGTAGGGCGCAGCGGGTACCGCATGCGCTCAACTACAATCTAACGTTGTGAGTGTGAGCCTAGCTCAGTAATAAAGTTAGACTATGCGTGGTGTACATACAGCCCGTGAACTGAACAGTGTGTTTGCCCTATTTAATGTAGGGACCGGCCACACAACATACCAGTGAGTGTACAAATACACCCTAAACCATTGGTAGGAAGTCGCCACAGGTACCTATAACTGAAATGTACTTGCAGGTATAGTTTGTAGTAAGCTTTCAGGTGAGTGGGGAAGGGTACTAAATTTGACACATACAGCTCTCAAGGCCATTTGAAGAGAAAATTGCTCTAGTTAATCAATATAAAATTATCATCAGTTCGCTATATGTTTCGATAATTTCTGGATGCACTCTTATATTTTGTTTTCCCACCTAACACTAATTATCACCAACTCATAATGACTAAGGTCGAATGAGTGTGAAAATTTGTCAGCATAGGATATTGTATTTTTCATTTGAATTTGACCCGCATTTCAATAGGTAGGTATTTAATTAAGAACATTAAAATGTTTTCCCCTTATTGATGTATTCAAGTTGTACTTATTAAAATTTTAGCTTAAATTCAATGGTACTGCTTGCCAGGAATGTTTCATTATGCTAATTTTCGTAATTATAACATCAATTTGAAAAATCTATTATTCAGATTAATCTGTCATAGGTTTGTTTGTTGAACCCATTTAAGGAGTGAATTACTCCAGTAAAATTTATGTCAATAGCTAATAAAGAAAAAGTTGCATTTTTAAATGTCAATAGAGTGCTGTAAAATAAATTTATATTTTACAACATTTTTCATTTGAGAGGTTTAATCTTACAGAGTACTTGTAACAAATATGTTAGTCATTTAAATATATAGACGAACACATCCGGCTACATGAAAAAAAAAATTTTATTCAATACATTTGTCGCTTGTAAAATTGTACAGTTACCTGGAAAAAGTACCGTTACTTCTTGCCAGCACTGACTATACCCCTCCTAATGGGATATTCGGTGACCTCAATACTCTGGTCTTTGAATATACCTCAATAAGTAAAATACTTCCTTCTAACAAATCCCTACTTCATACCAAATAATCATAATGTAAAATTGTATACCCTGACAGGGTATATAAACTCATGTAGACAATAGAATAATTGTACTGTACTATAATATACTTTCTCTCAGTCAAGGCACAGTCATTTTATCAAGTAATCTTGAACATTGCACTATTGTGTAAACAACTAATTATTTTAATAGAGTGTTTAAATTATTGTGTTTGAATTTATTTAAAGTCTTTCTTGTAGTTATCTAGTCGAATTCATTTTACTATTCACTCGTCTTGAAGCTCATTTAACAACGTTGTTACTGCATACAGGGGGGTCCACGCATTCCGCAAAAGTCCTTTTTTTTTCTTATTATTAAACATCGAAAAAATTTGTCCAAAGTGACTCAATCGCCTTGTTTTTTACCATAAATTTTGAATTCACCTGTAAGTAGCAGTTATTTGTAATTCCTGCAAATACCAAAACCACGACCCAAATTCGTTTTTTTCAATTAAGAACCCACATTTTTCTCTTTATATTTTCAAACTAGAGAAAATTTTGGGAAGATTTTACTGGTCAAACATCAAAATTAGTTAGTTATTGACGAAAATATGACATAATTTGAAAATCATTTAAATCAGGCCATTTACAGACCTACAGATTGTCAAAGTGGCAATGGAAGCAGCAACGTTGATAATACATCCATATAAATTCTACGCTCTTTGTAAATTGTGTTGGATTAAGTAATTTTCCAATTATCATACTTATTTTCGTCAATAGGAACTGAATTGATTTTTATGTTTAACCATGAGTCAAACTTCGTGAAATTTTCTCTAGTTTCAAAATGTGAAGAGAAAATGGGCGTTTTCATTTGAAAAAACGAAGCTAGGTCCAATTTTTGTTATTCGAAGGGGTTGCAAAAAATTTCTAACACAAAAATTCAAAATATATGCCGAAAAGTAAGGGGAGTTACCTTGAACGAGTTTTTTCTGTCTTCAAAAACAAAGGAAAAAGAGGGGTGTGCGTAATAAATGGACCTGCACTCTCTATATTTAATGATTGTGAATTTAGTCAAAACAGTTTTAATTGAACAATATGATGCAACGAACTGAAGTTCGAAATTCGTAAAAATTTAACCAAAATTTCGGAAAATCACTTTCAGTGGGAATTTAAAATTCGTAGGTACCTACATATATGTTTTAATAAGTTCAGATAAACAAAAATAAAGTAAAACAAAAATAAAACAATTTATGCATGTAGATACTGTACAAAAAATTATAATAATTTCATATAAAATCATAATGAATATACTTACACCTACTCAAATAAAGATTTTCTTTTGAAAGTGGATAACTACCATAGTAAATCAGTCTCTTCCAAGTCAGTGTGTATTTTTTCTCAGATCATAAAGAATATGTAATAAGATATGACTGAATGGGCAGATTTTGTGTAAAGTATCGCAGTTCTACTTAAAAAGCTAACAAAGTGGTTGACTACAATTAAATTTTCATCATTATCAATGCCCCCAGTTTGTTTTTAACGATTTTGCATTCGCAAGCATAAAAGTATACTTAATAATTTATTTACAAAAAGAAAACGAAAAGAGGTTAAAAACTTGAAAGAAAGAAAGTAAGAAAAAACTTTAACCGTAGGTAGGTGTACGAATCGAGAATTTTTAGGAACACAATAGATGGGAAAATGGTTGGATGGGGATGAAGTGATGTTCGCACTTTGTCTTCGAGAAAACTATAAAACTTCTTAAAACGGAAGCAAAATAGGAATTACTTTTTTTTTTTTCGAATTTCCAACAAGGAAATGCCCACGCTTAGCGCATTTCGTTCAGCGTTCATTTAACGTGTTTGAAAAAACTTCTCTTCCTAGGGATTCCAGTCAATTGTTTTGAAAAAATAAAAGTTTAACCGCCTTTATGGATGGCATAAATTCAGGTAGGACGCGTTTTTATTACTTGTACTCTCCTCAGAATCGGAAATCAAATCGTTGAAGGCTCGGTTAATGCCTTCGATTTCGAGATAGTACCGTTTCTTGGCTCGTTTGTATTTGTAAATAGCATGACAGACAACTCCACCGATGCACAGTACCAATCCGAAAAAGTTTATTAGCGACATTCGGTCATCCAGTGCTATGTAGGCGATAATTAGCGTGGCCACTTCCTACGAATCGTAAGGAATAATCTATTAATTACACGATATAGAGTCCAGATGAAAGAGCGAGGTCAAATGGTATCGGTTTAATTTATTTTTAGTGGGTTTTTTGTAACAAAGAGAGAACATTTTGGCATTAACTATTCACTGCGGATACTTTGGCCAGTGCTAACAACGCAGTTTAAATTACCTATATTTATAATATTTTATTTATCTATTTTCAACTTCAACAAGTACGTCCTTTATCACAACCCATAAAGTTTTCATGATCCTTATTCGTACCGAAAAAAACCCAGATATTTTCAAACTTTTTATTTTTTCTTCATGCCGGAAATCAGACTTTCACTTAAAAAAAAAATCATTTTTTTTCCATGACTGGATGCAATAAAATGTTTTACTTTTATCTTTTCTTCAAAATGGGAATCCGAGTTATCAGAATTGGTATGTTCTTCGTTATGAATATCAATGAATGTGTCACTATAACGATCATTTTTGTTTCTCTGAATTCTTCTAGGTCATTAACATCTTCATTTTCATTTAAAATGGCATTATTATTGAACATTATTCACTCATAAAGTCAAGGCCAGAAACAGCAGAAGAGATAAGAATAAAGAAACTATCAAACTTTGAATAAAATCATCTCTGAATGGGTTTGTCAACCCAACAATATCCCTAGATACTCTAAATTAATTTGACGTAGGTACAACGTAATATAAGTTTTAAAATTAAGAGTTCTCGAAAGAGTGTTCCGTAAAAGAAAAAAAAGAAAAATAAAACTAAAACAGAACAGAAAATTTTGGTAAGAAAGAAGAAAAAAGTAAATAAAGAGAAAATTTTCTTCTTTTAAGGATAATCGGCAACCACCTTTTTTAAACATAAAATGTGGTAGTCTCAAAGATGTTTCCTGAAAACATTTTTAATATATCCATACCAATATGCAATAAATAGATACCTAAAACCTCAACAGGACATTTCTTAAACCACTGACAATTCCCCCATTGTGGAATACCTTACGTCGTGGAAAGTAAACCAACAATAGAAGGTGTTCAAGTTTATGCCAAAATACCTAAAAGGTATAAGGGAGCCAAGACCTCGGCAAACACTGGCGATTTAGCTTAAGATTTTCTGGTCTTATATACCCGGCTCCCTACATGCACACATACACATCTATGTAAGATTTACATAAGTATTGTGTAGATTATACATCGTACATTACGGTTGCTATGGCAATGGTAAAGTACGGAGAATGCATCTCTGTATCAGTTCGTGATATCGCCAAGATTGTTATCTATCGATTCGTCACAGACCAAAATTTGTAACTTGTCAATCTGCAAAAATAGACAAGTACAAACAAACAAACATTCTGTTTTGGTTTAATGTGCAAGGCACGAATAATGGTCACCAAAGGTGACAACTGTTGTCGATTGGCCGAGCCTATTTTTTCATACGAGTAGTTTTCTAATCCGCACACCCATATTTTCAAGTATAAAATTATGAAGTCATTATCTCCTTCAGCTGCTCCTGAGATAATACCTGAATTAAGATCACTTTAAAAATAAAAAAAATCACGTTTTTTGGTAAAAATGTGGCCTATTTGCAAGTTTTCACTCACTTTTTTTAAAATCAAAAAAGCAAGAATGTGTCGAAAATAAACCCCCCACCTGGCCCGTAAAACTTCTAAGTCCATAATTATTCCGTTATCTCTCCCTCCGGGCACCCTCTGTAACCGCCCCTCTCTGGGAAGACTCTCAATCTACTCGCCCGCCCATGCCCACCTCTAGGCGTTGCTAAAACTCCTCGCCCTGTCCCTGAAATTTCTAAGGCCATAATCATGATGTCATCACCCACTCCGTAATGAAAATCGAATCAGAAAAATTTTCGATAAACTCCCAGCCGTAAGCGTATCTACATATCCATGTCAGTGTCAAATTTGAATCGTTGAAACGTAAAAAAATTACGTGAAGTTGATACCTAACCCATTTCTGACAAAATATGTCAAAATATGTCGCAATAAATTGGACTTTTCGAATCTCAAAAGTAACATCTATATTCCCAGGAAGCGACGTGCAAAAAATATGTAAAAACATAAGAATTCCATACCTACTCATCACTAATCATTACAGTGCTCTTACTTCTTTATAAATTTATTGTGATATAAATTTTATTTATAATAATATTATCGATTGAAAAAATGAAAAAGTATAGGTACTGAGTGATTTAGTTGCAAATTGTTTTTCCTTTGGCATTTTTCTCATCCTCCGTAAATCCATAAATTTCAAAATCAATCGGTGAATTTTATTTCCTAAATAGTGTATGTACTTACATATTTTTCATATTTATTCTCAAATCTGATCAGTCTGTTCTAAAATGTTTCTCAAATGCTCTCAACGAGCCAATTCATAATTTCCTTACCAACTGAAGTCAAGGTTTCTGTCATACAATAGGCGCAAAAGGAAGGGTATGATTAGTAAAATAAACCTAAATTAATCATAACACTGTGTGAGTAAAAAAAAGAAAAAGATACCTTCACTATTCCTATTACAGACACGGTAATGCTCGATGTTCGCCTGAGGACTAAGAATTTCGTTACTTCCATGAGGAAAGCTAAAGCCGCGCTTATGACAGCCAATGCGATTAAACGATCTCCAACTTGTTCGTACATATGCATAATCCGGGTACCTAAGTGAAGAAATGCAGTATTATAGTATAACAACCTGATATTTAATTTTCCGACAGCAATTTAGATTAGCTCACTGGGAGGATATGAATTTTTCTCTTCTGATGTCACATCTACATGATGAAACCTTTCTCTTAACCCCTCAATCCTCAAAACTGGTCCAGTCGTTCTTTCTAACTTATTGCCACAGTAAAAATAAGTTTACGTTAAAAACGAATTTTTTAAAGATAACCTTTTATTTATTTATTTTTTTGGCTTTAGCTTCCACGAAATAAATATTATTTCGTTGAGAAAGGTTGGGTGCAGTATTGGTATATTTTAAAATTGCAGTAGTGCGTAGAATAAAAGCTTATAATAAGTTTAGATTAAAAACGAATTTTCAAAAAATAAGCTTTTATTTTTTTATTTTTTAGCTTTAGCTTCATGCGAAATAAACAGGTCCATTTCTGCGGTCCCCCTTTTCAAATTTTGACCTGAAAATTTTTGGCCTAATTGTGCTCAATTTATGCTAATAGTGCCATCAATTTCAGAATTTGTGCTCACCTTCTTCCTTAGATATAAACAAAAGAGTCGGGGGGGGGGGGCTGGAGAAATGCTAGCACCCATTTCGAATTTTGACTCTAAACTTTGTATGCTAATTGTGCTTAATTTGTGCTAATTTGAGCCGTTAATTTTAGAATTTGTGCTCATTTACTTGCAAAGATAGGAACCTCAGAAATTTATATATCAGCCCCCCATTTTGAATTTTGAGTCGGAACTTTGTTAGCTAATTGTGCTCAATTTGTGCTAATTTGTGCTGCAAATTAAAAATTCGATAATCATTTACTTAGAAAAATTTTTGTGGTTCTGTCTCCCCTCAGCCCCCACTTTGAATTTTGACCCAAAATTTTTCATACTAACTGAGTTTAATTAGTGCTAAGTTATGTTTTCAATTTTGGAATTAGTTATCACCCCCTTATTAATATATAAAAAAAAGTTTGCGGGTTTGCCTGAAGAAATGCCAGCCCCGCCCATTTTGAATTTTGACTCGAAACTTTGCATAGTAATTGTGCTCAATTTGTGCCAATTTGTGCCAACCATTTCAGAATTTGTGCTCAATTTGTAGCTGTAATCAGGGGCTAGAAAAGTATTGTATTAGCCTACCTCTTGGAATTTTGATGAAAAACTGAGCGCATTATTTTTATCATAATTTATGCTTATTTATGTCAACTTTTTTCCTTTTTTCTGAAATTTTCAAGTTGCAATTTTGAGCAATAATAATATTCTCAATTTGCAAGTGTACTTTCTCATGCTAACTTTCGCACAGGTCTGATAGGATTGTGTTGCTGGTTGGTTCAGTAGTTTTTGAGAAATTTGGAAAACAAAAAATTTTGGAAAAGTGGTTATTTTTAGATTTTAAGGAAACCACGGAAGGGATAGGGCTGAAATTTTCACGATAAATCCTTCTTATGTATACGAATGTTTGGTGTTTATTAGTTCTGCAGTTTTCAAGAAAACTGAAAAATAAAAAATTTCTGGAAATGTGGTTATTTCTGAATTTTAAGAAAACTATTGAAGGGATAGAGCAGAAAGTTTCACAAAATATCGTTTTTATGTTGGACCGGATATTATAGGAGTTTAGTGCCTATTAAATCTGTAGTTCCTAAGAAAAATGTAAAACAAAAAAAAATTTGAAATAAAGCAAGTCACTGCAGCGCTGCTTGAAGTATTTGTTTCATATTTACAACGAAAGGGTTACGAGGGTCTTTTCTGCATTGCGTCAATTTAGGATACAGGGTTTTTCTTTTTTGTTTTACAAATTCTAGATAAAAATTGGCAAAAAGAGTTTTCTAGCAAAGTATTGCTGCGCTTCTTTTAGCTATTTTTTTTTGTGAGCGCGCATGTTGCCCACGCACACAACCACACACCTATATGTCAACAGTTACAAATTGTAACACATAGGAGTTATGTAATTCTTGTTTCAGCCCTTATTAGAGTATTAGACCGAATACAAAGATGATTACACATCAAAAAATCTTATACAAAAAATTCTTGAAGAAGAGCTGAGCCCCCTTAATAATACACCTGCCCATTTACGTTTTGTTTACACCGGTTTGAAATTGATGTCTATGTTAGCTGTTGATTATGCAAGCAGGCGTTCCTTGAGAAGACCATTTCAGAGGCAAGGATGGGATATAAAAAATTCTTAATTTGGAAAACAAAAATTGTAAGTACCTATGCTACAAAAGTAGTTACTTATTATGGTTTTGAGCTTACCTTCAAATGTTACCGCAAAAGGTAAAACGAGAACAAAAACCCACAGATCTACGTAGTACATTAAGTCTATCGGATGTTCGATGCCTAACTTTGATTTCTGGAATACGAACTGCGCTAATGTCCAACGAAGACCACTGAAAGTAAGAGCAAATTTTTATGAAACAAACGAGTAGCCTGGGTAGAAAGTTAAATGGCATTAAGCAGGTAGCTTTACCTGCATCAGCCAGTCTAAGTTTAATACGTACTTACCTCATAAATGCTGCCACGAGTGATACCACCAAACCGATAACATTTAGTTGAGTCGATTTGTAAGTGAACAGAGCCATACCGGCGGCAATCATGCCAACGATAAATATCATTTTCCAGGTCTGGAAGAAAACGTTTTTTGAATTAATAATGAGAAATTTGCAGTTGAAGAAGTAAGTAGGTAAGTATTTACGAAAAACGTACAAATTTTTCCAAGCGAAATATTAGAACTAGAGCGAGGATAAAAATGATACTGGTACTTTTGCTGACTGTGAATCTGTGCAAATGAAGTAAAATGAGTTTAGTTTTGCTGCTGTTAGAGGTAATTATTAAGTGAGATTGGTCGACTGAAAATAAAATTTCAGACAAAAATCTTGCTTGTATATGTCGGTCAAATTATTTACATAAAATTATTACGTCATGGCAAATAGAGGTTTCTTTTTGGTGTATTTTGGGCAGAATAAAATCAGTTGAAAACTTCTGAGGAATACAATTCACACAAAAATCACACATCCCTGGATAACCACAATATTTTAGAGACTTATATTCAAAATCTCTGCGTAGAATTTATGGAAAATCCAGTGTCAGTAAGTCGAAGCGTTATCGAGTTTAATGATTGGAAACTTAAACATGCATACTTTTAGCAATGTCTGTTAACCCACCTTTTATTCGTTGTATATAAATGTAAATCTTTTATTAATGACCAGAACCCTACTCACTATAGGAAGGTTTAAAGGTGTTTTGAAGTAAGTGCTATTAAATATATTATTTAGTTGCTACATTTTCAAAGATATTGAATTTTTTAGTAAGTTAGCTATTTGTTTTTATGAAAAAAAAAAAAAGAAAGAAAAAAAGAAATAGTGAAACGTTTAGAATTTTTTGATAACCATCTGTACCATAGTGTTCAAGAAAGTGCGGAACGAATTATCTGAAGAAGTTGTTCTCTAGCCTAACCGTTAAACCGATTTTAAGTAAAAAATCAACTGATCTACTTAATTACTTAAAATTTGCCACCAGCTAAAAAAGTTTTATTGCAAAAACAAAAATATGGTTGTTGTAACATCCTTGATCAAAAAGAGGTGGTGTTGTAATATCCTCAGAAATTAAAAGCTAGGATAGTAAAAATCATGGATTTTTCGAGATTAGAATACCTATGTGACGTCTGCCTGACCTAGTGATTAGGTTCACAACCTTTCAAATTTTGAGGATTTGCGATGAGAACAAAACGCCATTACTTTGCCGACCCCCAAAATGGTTGTGTTAATTTTTGCACCGTTCAGTGTTTCAACTTTAGTTTCTTTTTTGGTGCTTTTGTAGGATGCGGATGTCCCCACAACAATAAAAACGCGTAATATTCAAATTTATTTACAAAAATAATAAATTTCCAAAAAATAATAATTCAAACGCCGCGAAGGTCCTTTGCTAGGCTAGCCACCTAGCCTAGGTGTGTAATCGTAAGGTAACTTAATTTTCCCTCCATTTTGAGCTTTAATTTTTTTCTTTTTAATTAAACAGTTTTCCTCCTACACCACCAACACATAGCTCTCCTCATTGATGGTTGTAGTCGTGGTCTGTATCAGATACAAATTGCTATCCTAAGTCAATGGCTTCCCCTTCCATTTTTTTTCACGGAGCAGCACTTCAAACATTTTTTCAACTGATAATATTTTGCTGCTTCATTGATCTAACGTTTTACATTCAAATTGTAATGGTCACGTACTTTTTTGTCTGTTCAAATTTTTATATTTTTAATAATGATGTGTTTTTACAACATGGATTAATTCTTACTATCAGGCAATGTGCCTGCTCTCGGAAATAAAACAAGGTTCACTCAAGTGGGTTCCTTTCATGGAAACACCTCGGAAAACACGAGGCTCATTTGGTAACCATACCCTTTTTTGTTGTATGGTATAAAGCAGTTCAAACGATGGCCTGGCAAGCTGTGTAGGTTTGGACCAAAACACGCATCTTCACCTGATTCTGCTAGTGGAGATGCTTTCAGTTAATTAATTGAGTGTTTTTTTAGGGGGAATTTATGTTGGATTATTTTGGAATAGATTCTGCTATCCAGGGTCATATACCACACCTTCTTTATTACATTGTTTTTAACATAAGCTTATATGTTTTTCAGTCAGTTTAATTATTTTGAAAAAGGTTTTATTTCTATTCAATTTTTACCTACTTTCAATTTTCTAAATCTAAAAAAAAAAAGAGTCCAATGTAGAATCCACTATTGTGCCTATATTCCTATCCAATAACTTTTGCTCTCATTAATTTAATTCAGAATTTCAAATCCACCTTATTGGATATGCAGTTTTAAATTTCGAAAATGTGAAAGCAGATTTATAATCAGAAAATAAAAAAACTCCAAGAACCTATTTCCACAGAAATTGGTTAAATTTCAAATTTGAAGTTCATAATTTCAGATCCACTATGGATCAGGTATTGATCCAATCTCAACAAAAATTCAATAGAACAACATCTGGACTATGTTCTTTCAAATGAATCCTAATTCATCAAAATCAGTTTCATCATTACTGAATAATCAGTGTACAACAGACTGTAGATAGGTACATAAAAAAAACATATATCATGATGAATGTGGAATACCTTGTCGTGAGAGATATTCACACTAGAAGGTCTTCAACAGTATTTGCGTGTTCTGCCACTTCATACGGTTAAGTATGGGAGAGCCAAATCCTCGGCAAACACTGGCGATTTTTGAGCCGGTTCTGAGAGTTTATATACAGGATTTGGTACACGCACACAGACACACATGCATACATACATGTACGTAATTATGTCATGCGTTACGTCGTTTCTTGCCTCTGTTGAGGTGATAAGAAACGACGCAGCGCGTTTGGTACCGGGCTGTGACATCACCGAGATCGTTATTAGGTAATTGATCTCGGCCCGTGCAATGTATCTTACCTGTACGTACGTACAGGTACAAACATACAAACGTACCAGTGTAAATTCGTTTAACGTCATAAAGACGATTATTGCCAGCCTTTGGGCGGCGACTGTCGTCGAGGGGTGCAAGCCCCTAGTACCTCATACGAGTATTGTCCCCACAATGAATATAGATTCTCCTTCTTTTCTTTTTTAAGTCAATCAAAAATTATTTAAAAATTTTGATTGAAATTTTGTCAGAAATGCCTAAGTATATAGTATACGGCCCTATCCATAAAAATAAAATTCATGTTTAATTTAAAATGAAAAATAAATTTTCCCCAAATAATAATTCAAATGGCATGAGCATCCTTGGCTAGGCTAGCCACTTAGCCTAGGTAGTGAATGCAATGCAGTTTCTCCCTCCATTTTGATTTTTAACTTTCTTCATTTTTTTTTATTTTTAATTCAACTGTTTTCCTCTTGTACCACCAACATATAATTATCCCCATTGGTGGTCATAATTGTTGTTTGTACCAGGTATATATTATTATTTTTAGTCAGTGGCTTGCCCTTCTATTTTATTTTCACAGAGTAGTAGTTTAAACACTTTTTCAATTATATAATTTTTTGCAGCTCCATTCATCCAGCGTTTTACTATCATACTGTAATGGTCCTTTTGTTTTTGTCTGTCGAACTTTTAAATTTTTAATATGAAATGTCTGAATTTATCATGGTTTAATTTTTATTTGCGAGCAATGAGCCCACTCTCATAAATAAAACAAAGATAACTCAAAGTGGTCCCTTTCAATGGAGCGCCTTCTTGGAAAATACATGGCTAATTTGGTAATCATCCCTGTTTTTGTTGCATGGTTTAAAGCAGTTCAAAAGATGGCCTGGCTAGCTGTGTTGGTTTGAACCAAAACTCGTATCTTAACTAAATTCTATTGATGAAGATGCTCTCGGTTCACAAATTGAGTTTTATTTTATGGAGACTTTATGCTGGTTTGTTTTGGGATGGATTCTGCCATTCAGGGTCGCATGCCATAAGTATGTATATGTAGAATGTTATATATTAAGAGTCTAGAGTGAAATAATATTTTCTTTAATCAATGATCATTAATAAAATATTTTCATACTTAAACTGGATCGGTACTTTTTTATGCAATAGTGAAAATCGAAAGAATACTTTTTCTGAGAACTTCTGACATTCGCATCAACATCTCAAGAAGTCAGTATAGGTCTATCTATGTAATGTTAGCACAATATCATTAAAATACGCAATTTAGTGCAGGCTAAAATAGATCAGTGGCGGCGCGAGTAGTTGTTGCGCCCGTGGCTCAACTCTATTTCGGCGCCCCATTCACTTCAAGATGAAACATACGGTCTTTTTGAATTAATTAATTGAGAATTCAATGTCTAGGTTGAGTGTGAACCAAAAGATTTTCATATTTTCTCTTCAACTTTCTCCCCAGTATTTTTTATCAAGTCAGTGCCACTGATTAGTCATAATACACAACTAAATTTTTTCCAGATTTGGAGGTAATCAAAAAGCATATCAACTACGTAAAAAAAATTCAATTATGACTAAACTGATAAATAACTATAGATGATCCTGACTGGTCATGATTTTTTATCACATTCTCTTGTGATAATTAAAACTAGGTAGGATTCGTGGATTGCAAGTGAACTCCAAAATCAAAACCAAAACGAAGTGGGTTACCCACACGACCCCACTTCCTTCCCAAAAAAGTATACTCGGACTATATCGCACATGTTTGAAGTGAAACTTTGCACTTCCATAAACATATCCGAGGATGTATCACAAAATAAAAAAATTAGAAAATTTACCTAACCAAAAATTTTTGGTTCCCAGGGGCCCAATCAGTAGTTTAATCCAAAAATGAACTTGAATTCAGCATCTCATAAAACGTAAGTATCACTCAATTTTTAAGTAAAATGTATCCTAACCTATTGCCTATGAAAATGCGAAATCGGAACTGAAAAAATTCTATTTTTCAAATAACCAACACTTGTGCGACGACGGTTCGAATCCCGATAGAGGAACACAATTTTCTTATTAATTAATCGAATTTTAAAGAACTTCATTGCAGTAGTATTTCGCTGGGAAACCCAGTTTGCCAATTTTCATCCATAATTTCAAAAAAATAAATTATAAAAATACTTGAATTCTAAATACGACGAAAAATTGTGAAAAAATATTGATAAAAATCGATATTAAATTTATGTCATTGTTAGTTTCAGGTAAAAAAATTACGAAAAACTATTAATGGTTATCGATATCTTTAACAAAGATATCTATCCATCGATGTTTTATTGCTGAAAACCGATTTTTTAAGAATTATTTGCTTTCTAGTTTTTTTGGAAACTATCAAACCTGTAAGCACCAAACACCTATCAAACCTTGTCTCATATGAGGAATACCTTCCGAAAATTTTAGCCCTATCCCTTATGTAGTTTTCTCAAAACCGTGAATAGTAAATTTTTTCTAGAAATTTTTCTTCTCCAATTTTCTTAGAAAATGCTTAATTAAATGGCACCAAACTTATACCAGATTTGTACCTATATAAGGAAAATCTATCGTGAAAATTTCCGCTGTATCCGCTTTTTATACATCGTCACCAACGATCGGATTACAAAATCCGAATGAAGTTGCGGACGCCACCATTAACTTTCAGGTATATAATAAAACAGCAAACTGTTTCTTCATTTATCTATTTATTATTTATTTATTTGAAATATTAACTTGCTGGTAACTGCCAAGTTGGGATACCTACGTGAAAAATGGTTATCAAACTAATACAGAAAAATAAATGTTTTATACTTACACCGAGACTGTATTCAATTGCAGACTGAAATTTGAAAACGCCATGTGGCACGCGCTTATTAAGCCCAATAAAGCCATCATCTGGCAATTGTTTCGCCATGTTAACGATACGCGCTCTCTACCAGTAATGCAAAAATAAGTAACACGAAATATGGCCGATAATGCGAATTTAATTAGCTGATTAAAGGCTGTCAAAAATAAAGGAAACGAGAAGTGCTGAAAGAAAAACAACGAAAATATGAAAATAGTTTTTTTTTTTTTCTTCGCAATGTTCAATAATCTATCGAAAACTGGTAATTCTTGTAGCTAATAAGACTTGTTGTTTTTGTTGTTTTTAATAAATACGATGCTGTGAATGTGCATCTAACGATAAGTATGGCTTCGTATTTAATGGAAAGCGGTGGAGAAATATTCGAAGGATGTTAGAAAGTGAACCGGTTCGAATTTTTATTTTTTTTTTGTCGGTGGGACTGTCTTCGACTCTGAGATTACTGCTCTTGATGTTTTCAATTTCATTTGACCTCCTCCTCAAAAAAAAAAAACACGATAACAAAAAACAAAGAGGTAATAGGTGAACCCTCTGTCACCTAATAAACTAACGAAGATTGATGATGGGTCCCCTTGATTATTTTCAAAGAAAATGATTTGCTATATTTAAAAGTTCTTCAATAAATTTGTGAGGATAAAAAAATTATTTGAGATGATTCCTCCAAAAAAACTGTAAATTTTATTGATAAAGATTTTGAGGGAAGTAGCGTAGCTGAATAGCTGAATTGATGTCTGCGAACAATAAATATTTTTTCGTCGACTTTGGAGTTCGAAGTTTTTTTTTATGCGAATAATTTGTAAAATCACGATAAAAATGAATCCATTTCGAAGCACCATCATAGCAATTCAGAATTTTCTTTACCTTGAAAATTTTTCTCTTCAATTTTTTTTTTAGAGGTGGGAAATTTTCCTCTGACTCCTTAGGTCTTTGGTTTTGAAGCATAAAAAATCTTGCGTCGGGGGAAACTGCTCATTTTCCAGTAATTTTTATTGGATCAGAGGGGGAAGGTCAAACCCAAACTTTTATTGGCTACAGTGATTTTAAAGGTAGGTAATAATAAATAATATGTACCTACGTAGGTATAGGCACTTATGGTGGAAAATTCTTGAAGTTTACACATTCACAATTCGCAAAGAGGGCATTATCATTGAATTGATAATTTTTTAACAACGTACAGGGTAGGTATTTTTTTCTGAACACGATGCTAAATTATCATTAGACAATTTGAATTTTTCGCCAGTAAATGTTAAAATTCCGGGAAATAAATCCGTTTCCAAAATAATAAAAAAACTGCCATTCAAGCTCGTTATTTTCCAAAATAAATCTGTATTTTTGTGAATTCCTCTCCTTAAGGATTTATTTAATTGGTAGACTTTTTTTTTATGCTTTTCTTTTGTTTGCAACTTTTGTTTTGTTTCTCTGCTCATTCCCGCTTAGTTGACTATGTTTTTAACCTAGAATTTTCACAGATAATTTCAAAGTTTTCGAAAAGGGTGTAGGATTGAGTAAAAATAGGAAAAATTAAATTTTGGCACATTGTACCAAGTGTACCTACCTTTTTTATTCAAGCAGTTTTTCTTCCGTCCCTTTATATAAAATCTTTTGAATGCAGAAGTTTAATAAGTACGTAGGTTTATTTCAATTAAGATGAAAAGGTAATTATCACTTTGAAAAAAAATCTTTAAATTAGAGCACAGAATAGCCTATGAATTTCATAAAATTTTTGACAGGAACAAATTCATAAGAATTAAGGCCTATTTTCAATTTTCAGTTCACATGAAATGAAAAATTGAATATAATCTAATATTTTCACTGAATTTAAAAAAAATTTTTTTTCGGACAACAGATAAGTGAGT
This sequence comes from Ericerus pela, assembly GCA_011428145.1. Taxonomy (NCBI): domain Eukaryota; kingdom Metazoa; phylum Arthropoda; class Insecta; order Hemiptera; family Coccidae; genus Ericerus; species Ericerus pela. Next base: position 1,456,722 of record WOFM01000296.1, on the reverse strand, counting down.
GTCAAAAAAACGAGTAAAAATTTGTGAGTGTAAATTTTTCCAGAAACTTTGATTTTTGAGACTGACGAGAAACTGAACTGTTCATTTACTTAGATTTTTTTTACTTTTTTTATTTGTTTATTTGTAACAATATCTCGTGCATAGTGATCGTCATATTTTGTCTGATTTTCGCGATGACTCAGCAATGGGGAAAATATCTACTTTTATGCATTTATTTTTCCAAAATATGCATTTACATGCATCCAGAATTTCAAAATACACAATCAATATGCACACTTAAAATCTTAAATATGTAAAAATATGCAATATAAAATTAATTTTTTTCGAATCAGAAAACTGCAAAAGGCCAGATATTTGAACAAGATGGCGCATAAATGTCGGCAAAAAATTAAACGAATCAATCAATGTTTTTAAAAAGCTCGCAAAATAACCAAATCATATAAACGATACTTAATTTTTGATATGATGAAGATGCTGATGAAAATTGGCGAACTTTTCACTTACTATGGGACCAAAGTTTTCGTTTTTTGTTTTAAAAACATCATTAAATTTTATTTTTTTGAGAAATAAGTGCAAATATTTAATTGTTCGAAATTATACGAGAATATGAAAAATAAAACACATCATACATCTGGAATCAGGGGACTGCGAAACGCAAAGGTATTTGATCAGGTGGTTAAAAAGATTAAAAAAATATATGCATTTGCATAGGTACTAACTTCTTTTTCCTTACTCAGCAATTTTGTTATTTTTAAAATTTTCTGATAATATAGAAATTAGTAAAATTTTATTTCTTTCATTGAGACTTCTGAATTACCTATGAACAGTCTCGAAGTGGATTATTTTGACGTAAGGTACGTTCTTCTTGATTACAGTCAGTTAATGACTGTATTAATTTTTTTCTGATTATTAATTTTCAACGATAGTAGGCCAGATTTTATCAACGTAGGAAAATAAAAATAAAAATGATTTTAGATAGGGAATGAAGAATATAATAGTTGTTGCTGTATGAATATGATTTATTTAAAGTAATTCATCTATTTGTTGTTAATTTTACTGGGCTGTTTTGTTTTTTCTAACTGAAAAAAATCTCTTTTTCGTTTTGAGTTAGGTTTGAGTATTATCGTTGGTATCAATCAGTTAAATAAATAATTTTATTTCATCTTAAGCTCTACTTAAATATAAATATATTCGTAGTAAGTAATAAAAGTTACTATAATTAATGCATTTGTTTATTTGTTTTATTTTGACTTATAATTATAAACGTAGGGCACGTGTAAAAATGTATTTAATAATAATATTTAATAATAGCTTAGTAAAAAAATAAGTATAAGACGTGCGTAAAGAAAAACTACACCTCTTATCTGGATTTATTTGTAGAACATTACTGATTGTGATTGAAAACTGGCGAATAGCTATAGTATAGTTAATATATGTTCGTTATTGAAAAAAGTGCGGAACTCAATAATTAGCACTTCGTGATAAAATACTGTTCCATTTAGAAAAGTGTGGAACTAGTTTGATGAAAAGTCTGTTCTATGTTTCAGGGTAAAACTCTTAAAACAAATTTCGTTCAATCCGCCTTACATCGCCCCTGCTAGAATCAATAATACTTCTTGTCGGTCATCGTTTTCGTTATAATTATAGTCTCGACATAACTCGTACCATAATAATTTATTCGATATATTTTATTTATTTCTTTGTACCTACTGTTTAATACATAACTGTGACCCTAACTGATGCATAGTCTTGTCTATTTCATACATTTATACTACAGATCAAGAACTTAGAACTTAATTGCGGCACTTATTCACCGTACTGAACATAGCTAACTCGTAGTTGTACAGCAGAAGGTTGAAGAAGGATGATTTCAGCTAACTTATTCCGAAACAGCGCAGTAAAATTGTAGGTAATAATAATAACTATAGAAATTTTTTTCTGAAATTTCTCTTTGTTAGGTTATTTTATTTATTTTTCACAATTCATTTCTTATAAAAGAGATGCATTGAATATAACTTATCAGATTTATTTTCGTCAAGACCACATTATGGTTCATCGTCGTGGTAAGCATATCGTAGGCTACAATCGAATATTAATGAAAAACTATCAAAGACCTCAATAAGGTTTTTCATTTCTAGCACATGGGAAATAAAAATATAAAATCAAAAAAATTTTAAAATGAAAACGAAGTGATTACTAACTTGTAAGTACCAACGCTGGTAGAATACCATTCCAATCGACGAAATATACAGGGCCCCAATCAAAAATAAATTTGTGACGATGATTTTCGTCCATTCTGACATCATCATCATCTCTTTGGCGATTTGAATGGCGATCTGCAGTAAAAAAAATCGCGTAACTCAATATCAAATAAGTAAAATTATGAATATCACAATACTCGAACACACTCGAGCGCAAAAAAAATTACATCAAAAATTGCGAACTTCTTTTATTTATTTTTGGCAAAAAAACAAAAAATTAATACATTAAATTTTCGAGTTGGGTAACCTGTCAAAGGCCTCCAGACCCATGATAACGGCGTGGGTGTATGTGGCGGATATGTCACCTGAGTCAGGTGTCTGTCCGTCATATGACATCCTCAAATTTCTAAACGGTTTAAAGCATTGTTAGTGGAAAAAAAAAGTTATCGTGAATGATATGGTGGAAAAAATAAAAAGTAATACGTACGTTTTGATTGAAAAGAAAATTTGTTTTTAAATAGCTCAAAAAAAATTGCCCAGTTTAGGCCTAAATTTGTATTTGGAAAAAATTATGAAATTTTATAGGTGCCACAAGAAGATACGTCCGTTCTGATGGACGTAAATAAATTGATTAGGCCCTTGTTACGTGTAAGACGACTAATTTTTAATAGAAATTAATGGACGAAGTTTAATTTTCTTATCAAGCCATTGATTAAGATAAGGTTCCCTTGATCATTTAAAACGAGCGAATTGGTGTTATTTATTTTCATATGTGTTTATCAGTCAAAAGTAGGCTATATTATGCACGAAAATATAGGGGAAAACGATTTATTTCTATTTATTTGATGTGCAATATGAATGGAAGTTACATAAACCAAACTATTCAATAGATTATGGAATTTTCCTTCGTCATATAGAGGCATTTTTAAATATTATCTGCTTGAGATAAAAATTAATCGAGTTTGGAAGGTTTATTGCGAAATTTTCGGAGTACGTAAAAGGTAGATTTTTCAGTATTTTGGCTTCCATTTTTTACTTCCGCATCTTTCGCGTCATGATAGAAGAAGGTGAAATTAGTACTTAATAGTTTATACTTGTCTTCGTAGTAAAAGTAAGAAAAATACATCGGTGTACTTACGGAAGGACGTGTTGGAAGCAATAGACATCAACCAATCAATTTTTGTTGCATCTAAGGGATATAATTTAGAATGATTGACTATTTACTGCATTTCCCCCTCTCGCAACTCAGTGGGAATTACTAACTTCAAAAAATTTGTCGAATTTCTCAATCTTCACTCCATTTAATAAAAAAAAAGGGGGAAAAATGAAAGAAAGCAAACTTAGTCTATGTGTTCTTAATAATAATAATGTGGGCACTTTATTTTGAAAAATGGCGTACAATTTTTTATCAAAGAATGAATAGCAAAATGTTTTGAAAATAGTGCACTAATGAAGAAGTTTCAACTCTCTTGACAAGTTTCTCCTAATCTTTGTAATTTCAACTATTTCTTCTTTCACCTGAAAATTCACACTTCCAATAGTAAAACTTCAGGAACCTTTTGTTTCTCGTGGTAAGTAGCATGGATCTACGCCTTCAAAAAAAAATTTTTAAATAAATTAATTAGTGCCATGATTTTAATACACGTAGTTCCTTAACCTCGAAGAACAGGATACACATTTATTATTTTTTTATTTTTCTTAAAATGTTTTACTTACTCTTTAATTTTGATAGGTTTCTCAGGAAACACTTCGTAAGCAAGGCTACTTCGTAAAATCAGAGAAATATATTTAGAAAGAAAAAAGTTTTCCTACAAATGAATTTAATGATTTTTTAGTGACAGGTGAAAATATCTCAGATTTAAATCTTCCGGGTGGTCAAAGATGATTCGTAGAAGAGAATAAAAGATGTCCTGTAGTGACTTCGGTTGGGCTTCGCCAAAATTTCTACGTTCGTTTTTATTCTCTAAACTTTTAGAAAGGAACAACATTTTCACCTTAGAAATCATGGCTGCTTTCACGAAACTTTTCCTGCATTTTGTAATGTTGTCTAATTTACTTATTTTTATACTATGGAGCTTCAAAATTTTGATAATTGGCCCGCTAGAAAATAAGTTTCGCATTTAAAAAATTTTTATCAACAAAGAAATATCAGTAAATCAAGCCGTAGTTTATGATTTAGAACTGCAAATGAGATTTTTGATGAGCAATGAGGCATCTCTCAATAAGTTCGAAAGGAAAAACAAGTAGATCAATTTGTTAAAACAGTGATTCTGCAAACCGTGGGGTGTGCCTCCCTGGGAGAGGCTGGAAAATGACAAAAGTTCAAAAAATAAATAAAAACTAAAAACCAAATCTAATGAGAAAACTCTTATCAGTTAGGAGCTGAAATGGAGGCATTGGACAATTCCTAAGGAACCACTGGCATCAAAAAAGTTGAGTTCTTCGTTGAATAAAGTTCAACAGGTGCAGGCATTGATAAAATAATCAATTTTATTAAAACTCATCCATTGAAAACATGATTTTTTAAAAACAAGATATGGCCTCCAAGGAACTATACCTTATTTTTCCATACGAAAGTAAGGTGATTGTCAACAGGCAAAAGTATTGAGCAGAGTTGTATAGCTCAGACATTACGTTTTTTGATTTTTATTGTTGGAATAAAATTCTCTACTGGTATCTGACTTTCTTTGTAGGTTTGAATTTTCATTTTCAAAAAATGGAATATCTTTGTAGGTTGTGTGCGTTCGGGGAATCGAACCTGGTGCCTATATATTTGTCAGCTAAAAGCTGTGAACTTAACCATATGGTTATTCCACTGCCCGCTATAACTTGCAAATGAATTTCATATAGAACAAGATAAAACAGTTACCACATACTTCCCCTAGAGAAACTCAACATGAGTTGAACAATATGTATTTTTAGATGCTGCTGTGGGAAGTTGGGTGGAGCTACTAACACCTTTTACACCTTTACACACAGACTTACACTACCTACATGGGTTATATTTCCACTATATAGGGCATCATCTATTGGCTACTTAAGTTAGGAAAGCAAGTTGCAAGTTTCATCATGCATCACTACAGTGAGTATGTGTCAGTACATGTTAAGAATCACCAGATGTAGGTTTTGTCAGTTTGGGGAATCGAACCTGGAACTTACATATTCCCCAGCAAAAAGTGGTAAACTCAACCTTATGGCCATTCCACCGCCAACTATAACTGGCAAATGTATTTCATATAAGACAAGGTATGGTGGTCCCCACAATTCTCAATGAGTATCTTTAAACATATGAGAGCCCAACGTTTCATTTGTTTTTTAAAGTATAAGACTTTCTAACAAAATTTCAGCTGTGGAATGATAGCATAAATAAAGGAAATTTTTAAATGCTCCCATCCCTCTAAACCATGCTCCAGGAAGTAGATTGTTAGGAGATAATTCCAACATGGAAAGATTGTTTTCTTAATCATCTGAAAAATATGTAAAAAGATTTGAAAACTTATTTTTCTGCGATAACCTGATGAATCAGCTCTGGGTAAAAAATTGGTTTGAAATTGCTCCAGAACACACAGCTCTAAATAGCATGGACCAAGAACATCTCATTGACTTGCAGAATGATAATTCCTTAGAGATTAAATTCAAAGAAATTTAGTCTACCAGAGTTTTGGATTAATGTTTGAAATGAAAATCTATCTTTGAGCTATCAGGCTTTAAAAGCTCTCATGTATTATTAGTCTTCACATATTTATATAAAATAGGATTTCCCATAATAGCAGTAATCAAGAACAAATATGAAGTATGGTTCAAAAATTAATATTACTGAAGAGATTAGGGTGGCCTCATCCAACTTATCAATTCCTTACACTGAACTACCTACATCAGAAACAGGCCTCTCATCTTATTAGAGTGGATATCAAATAAATATTGGAAAATTTTGGTCAGTCTAGTAAAAAGTAAAGTTGATCACCAGTAAAACTTGCCATTTTTGTTAATTTTGTGTTGAGAAGGTGCAGCATTTAGCCTTTGGCTGAAAGGGGGCATGTGTCAGAAAAGTTTGAGAAACACTGGGCTAAAATTTTCTTTCATCTTTGTGGGGAATATATATATATATATATCTCGTACGCACGATGTAATCTCTTATCAAGTGCAACCAAAATCATATACATACTTTGTTCATATGTTCTTACTTGCAGATATAGGCAAGTAAGATACAACGTTCGGCCAATGACAATATAATAGATAAAGATCTTGGCAATGTCTCAGACTGGTACAGGAACATATTCTGTCATTTCTTATCAATTACCATAGCAATGAATAAGAAATGACCTACTTTCTATAACACATATACATATGTAAATCTACATATGTGTGTCTGTGTGCATGTGCCAAATTTGGTATATAAACTCTCAAAACTGGCTACAAAATTGCCAGTATTTGCCGAGGATTTGGCTCTCCCATACTTTACAGTATGAAGTGGCAGAACATGCAATACCTGTAGAAGACCTTCTATGTGTGAATACCTCTCACAACAAGGTATTTCACAATCTTGAACAAATAATACTATACATTACTTGTCTGACAAACACTAAGAATATTTTAAACCAAATCTCACCTCAGTGAGTTCAATATTATTTTTATTTTTTTTAAATGAATAAATCAGAAACCAAAAAATGTATCTGAATTCTTAACATTTAAATTAAGTTCATCAAATTTTTATTAATCTTTAAAGAAAATTAATATTAATAGGTAAGTGGGTAAATATTGCAATTGGCAAATATACCAAGTGGAATAAGATTGAAAGTCTGATAAGAGAGCTATAACATGTCAAAGATGATGTCACTGAGGAAATTAAATTAATACTTGATGATCTTTGTGGGGACTTAACACTCATATGAGGTATTGGGGCTCACACCCCTTGATGACAGTCACTGCCAAAAAGCTGGCTATTATATGTCTCTATGATGTTAAACATTTGCACAAAAACATTCGAACGTAATAACTTGCAATTTCTTGCATGTATTGTAAAAAACCAAAATGGAACTAATCAGACAATTACGATGATGTCACAAATCCGTACACAAACCTGTCAGTCATTTTTTATCTCGACAAGAACCAACAAACCACCCTTATATATAGATGTACATATTTATTATGTATGTGTGTTTGTGGCTCTAAAATTGACTGTGTTACCAGGTTTTGGCTTACCCATATGTGTTTGCATATGAAGTGGCAGAACACAAAAATAATCTGTTGATTACCTTCTTGTGCGAATATTCTTTCAAGACAAGGTATTCCACAAGCTTGAAATTAATTTGCATCCTATTATTAAGAACCGATCATAACTCCATCAATAAAATTTATGCGAGAAAATAATTCATCGCATGGTTCAGGGGGCATATGTGCTTTTTTTCTCGACTGGATAGTCAATAATAATATCATTAAATTGAAAAAAAACTAAATCGTACAGCAGGCCTGTAGTCTGCAAGTTGACCTAAAAAAAACATTGAAAAATTAATGGACTATAGTAACAACATAATTAATAAGGATGGATCACAGCTTACGTATTATTTTCTTTGGATTAAAAAATTACTTCTTCAGATCATTCAGATTAATCAGATCGAGATGTGTTTTCAACATTTCTAGATTGGCTACTTTTCGCGTTCATTTATGTACCTTATTCATTGATTGGCTGATGAAATTGGAATTAATCAAGTACCTAGGTGCAAAGTTGAATTTTGAGTCACTCTACATGCGATGTCAACTTATAAAATTTCACTCGGCTTTTGAATGAATAAATCGAATGAAGGCTTCCATGTTTTCGTTTATTAATTCAAAATCGTGACCATGGACGATTTATTTGATATTCAGTGAACAGAGTTAGAAGTAAACAAGAAAATGTTTAATTATTTTAATGTTTGTAACCTTTTTTTTTTTGTTTTGTTTTCTGCGCACTAAATATGACATTTGAAAATCGTACAAAGTTTACGTCGAATACGAACAGGGAAGAAAATTACGCAGAACTGTTTGAAATGTACGCAGAATACGAATTTTAATTAACTACGTGCTTTTGAAATCTAATGATTTATTTAAGAAATGAATGTAGGCTATCGAAATTTTAATCGTTATTCCTTTTTAAGTAGGTTTTCTTTAAAAAATCTTATTACGTTTGGTGCGGTATTAGCCTAAGATTGAGGGTGGGTACGTTTTTCATGATTTCAGAAAAATTTTGGCACCAATAACTCAAATTCATATATGTATGTAACGATAGATAAATAGATAGACAGATAAATAAATAGATAGATAGATAGATAGATAGATAGAAGTCCATTTCTTGTTCCCATGGTACAGATCGCAATTTTTATCAGATAATCATGAAATTTGATGGAAAAATTTGTACTAAGCTAAGGACTAGATCTATTGATTTTGGTGCGGATCGGCCTCCACCATTTTTGTTTTTATTTTGGCTATAAAATGGTCAATTTTGCATCAATAGCCACGAAATTTGGAACATATATTTATTATAATTTATCTTAGAAAGCTACCAATTTTGGCGTAGATCGGCAGGACGGTCCTTCTAGTAACGCTATTTTTTTATATTAGTAACAAAATGCGCAGTTTTAGAACAATATGTACGAAATTTGAAACAAATATTTATTATAATTTATTGTAGCATAGCCTATCAGTTTTGATGCAGATTGACCGGATGGCACTTCCGGTAAAAATATTTCTTTTCGTATTCAGTCTGGCTATAAAATGCTTAATTTTTAACAAATATTTATCATAACTGATAGTAACATTCTACCAGTTTTTGTGTAGATCGACAAGATGGTATTTCCTTCAAATCAATTTTTGTTTCTAATTATTTCAAATTGTGTAATTTCGAAATTGAGAACAAATATTTTTATGTAGGTTTTCTTCAGAAAATATACCTATTACGCTTGGTGCAATATTAGCCCTCAGGGTTAGGATAGGTACGTTTTTCGTTTCATGACCTTAGGAAAATTTTGGTACCAATAACTCAAATTTATATATGTATATACATACATATACATTCATTCATACATACTGCATACATACATACATATATATACATATATAGAGATAGACAGATATAAGACCATTTCTTGTTTTCATAGTACAGGTTGTAATTTTTGTTTGATGATCACGAAATTTGGTAAGAATATTTTCATTGAGCCAAGGACAAGACCTACTGAATTGGGTGCGGATCGGTCTAACGGTACTTTCGGTACTGCTATTTTTGTTTTTATTTTGGCTATAAAATGCTCAATTTTGCACCACTAGCCACGAAATTCGGAGTAAATATTTATTTTAATTTGTTGTAGTACACTTCCAATTTTGGAGTGGATCGGCTGGACAGTACGTACGATACCGCTATTTTTGTTTATATATATACATGGTCGTAAAATGCGGAATTTTGGAACCACACGCACGAAATTTGAAATGAATATTCACTATAATTTACTGTAGCATTCTACTAATTTTGGTGCGGATCGACCGGATGGTACTTTTGGTAAAGCTTTTTTCTTTTTTTTCTAATTTGCATGAAATTTTTACAAAAATTAACCTCATGCTCATGTTTTCTTTTTTTTTTTATTTCATTACTTTATTATATTTCACTGTTTTTATTTTAAATTATACGATGATGTACCATACTTTATCACCTTAATTTATTTTTTATTTTTTCAAGAAATAATTCTTTTAAATTTCACATTGTATAATATTTTGTCAGCAGCTAACACATTTCATACTATCGTAACATACCATTAATACGTATAAACTTACAGACAATTAATGTGACCATCAAAATTTATAATTCTTTCTCTCAAAAAACTAATTTTTCCTTTTTTTTTGGAGGGGGCCATAGTTTTGTAAATTTTACTACTTACATTTACTTATGTACCTATATTTTTTACCCAGTTTGCTTTCAAACGGGGTGTTAAAATTGACATCATTGTAGGGTTAGAGGGTAATGAAAATTATTAGTTTCGTGAAACAAGAAAACGATTTGTACCATTTTGTCATTTTGACCTAATTTATATATATATATATATATATAATATATGTATGTATCATCAAAAATTTTGGGTTCATGGTTTTGAGAAAACTACCAGGTGGATATGGCTGAAATTTTCACAAGATAGTTCTTATACTGAAGCAGGTCTGAAATAAGTTTTTTGCTTATTGGTTGATCAGAATAGTGTGGTTGTATGCCTGTAACTTTTAAGACGCGTACAAGTTACTATTCTAATTCTTGTTTTAGCCTTTACTAGAATGAAGACCAAGCGCTAGGATGTTTACGTACGTGAAAAAAAAAAATTCAAGTAATAATAAATTGAAAAGCAACTACACAATGGTTGTGATAATAGTGAGATCTCAGATGAGAAAAGAAGAAAACCAGAAATTATTAATTCAAAAATGAATTTTTACCGTAACTTTTGTTTTGTTTTCATCAAGATATAACGATCGTGAATCCTACAATTTTTCTCATTTTGGTGGAAATGAGTCGAAATTTAAAAAATTTGTAAGTTGTGATGAAATATAATAATTTATACTCTCTTTTATTTGCCTTTTGAATTTCAAAGAGTTGAAGAAAAATCAAGTATTAAGAAACTTAATTTTTGTAAAAGTTTTATCTAGGTATAACGTGAACGCTGTATCCATTGCCTTGTTGTTTGAACTTTCTTTTTTAGTTGTATGATGTCACGGTAAATCGATATAAATTATGGTAAACAAAATGAATGAAAGAGTATAATTAATATTATTGTAGTGTATTAACTTATAGTTTTATCTGTTTTCTCATATCCTCATTTATCCTATGCAGTGCTCGGAAAGATGATCGTTTGATTTTCAAACAATGCTGTCTTGTTTAACATTTCAAACTTACAAAAAAGTATACCTGTTACTACTTACCTGACAGAAAAAAGAAAGAAAAAGAAAACAAATTTAACAAGAATTCGTGAGATTTTCAAGCACACAATTATTTTTATAAAACTGTACTTATCTTCAATACATTATTGAATAAAAAATATTAAAAATGGCACTATTTGTAGGCATTCTACTCTGAAAGTCACCAAACATATATGGATTTTGGTGGCTACTTATTCATTTTAAATTTTAGATTTTCAATGAAACATACAAAAAACGGTTATGTTGGCTTATGATGCAGTTTTGTTTCGTTGTTCTCGTAAGTATAACTTTAATATGAAAATTGCATGGCAATTTTTGTGCTCACCATAATAATACGTGAATGAAAAACGATTCAGAAATTTTTTTTCATTGAAATAGCCTACATGTATAACGTATAGACTTACTACCCTGGTAATTAAAGATAATATAAAAACCTGCATAATGGGCAGAAGTAATAGGACAAGGCGCAGCTGGAAAAAAGTTTTTAAAAAGTTTTGGTAAATCTACAGCCAATAGTTAGGAATGAAATTTTTTTTTTTTCTCCTAGAACACCCTAATCAAATATTATTTAACTCGTATTCAAAAGTTAAACGTTTCAAGAACGTAACAATTATTTTGTTCTCTTGGAAATCGTCCCTAAAAGAGCAATTTTTTAACTACTGGCTAGTTTTATTAGTAGGTTTTTTTGAAGGATTGAATAGATAAGCTCGTAGGAATTTTGTAAATATGTTAGAAAAACTTTCGTGGTAGTAGAGTTGAAATTATGATTCCATTGAAAAAATAATAATTTTTCAGTTCATAAATTTTGGCAGTGCTTATTTCTTGAATAATATTTCGGAATGACTCAACGAGTGCAGGAATGTCTATTGGGATTTAAAGTCAAAGTAGTCGCCCTCTGGTGGTCCATTTGTCAAAGATTTTGATTTCAGGATTACATACTGTTTTTTAGCATTGAGAACATACGCAATCAAAACTTTCGAAAGCAATTACACGAAAACCATGAGTGGTAGAAGGCTGAAATTGTTAGCAGACACCTATATAAGTTATTTGAAGGTTCCCTGAAATTTTGGAAGAAATCGCGTTCTTATTTCTCTAGATATTGATGAAATTCTGTTAAAATCCTGTAACTTTAATTACTTACAAGAATTCACTCAAGTTTGGGAATATGAACAGAATTTCGGCGATATCTCGAGAAATAAATGTATGATTTCAGTCACAATTTCAAGGAATCTTTAGATAACATATGTAGATGTCTTTTAAAATTTTCAGCTGTCTACTACTTTCAGTTTTTGTGTACTTGTTTTTGATAACTTCGATTTTATATGTTTTAAATGTTAAAAAATTGTCCATTATTCTGAAAACAACAGCGCTAGTGGCGCAGTCCAGCGGAGGTTTTACATTCCAATAGGTACGTCAATCATTTCGTAGCGAATTCTAAACAAATTTGAACACATTTACAAGATGTTCAGGGTGAAACATCAGTTTGAATTAATTTCCCTAAGCATATTAAATGATTATTCACTACCCAAATTTAGCTTATTAGAAGCTAACTGTTCAGTAATAATTTTACAAATTAAGAGACATGCATTAGTCAGTTCTTAACTGTTAACGTAGCTCCTTAGCTAATTTAGCAATCAGCACAGCTGGACTTAAGGGGGACTGGGAGGTCCAAGCTACTCAGAACAGGTATTTAGTCCCCCTGGGATTTTTTCAAAAAAACAAAGTAGGATATTCCTGAAGGGTTTTTTACTGATAGATGGCAGAGAAAGGAGGTGTTGAGGGACAGATAAAACCTAACCAGGGACTTATCCACTCCAATATTATGACCAAAATCCGCCTATGGCAATCGGGTGATTTGCTGACAATTAAATCATTATTTTTGCCGGGTGCGTATCATTGTATTAGATACTCGCACGTACAATTATGAGTTGAAGTATTCATAATTCGAATAGGTACCATAGATTTATTTACCTAAAAGCTATGATTCTACTCAGTATCATGCCAATTTGTAAGAATCGATTGAATGATGTAATGATTTACAATGTTTCACCACAAAACTTTAATGTTCTTCTTTTACAAATTAATAGCGAGTGTCGAGCATCTCTGATAGGTTTTCCAGATTGAAAACGCATGCAGAACAGAGCCAATCAAGAATTTCCTTCTCAGCAACAAGTGATTATTAAATTGACGATTCAGGAATGATTCCTATATGAAGGTATATAAAATGAACAATAAACTGAAGAACAAACCTTAGATTGGCCTGGGTACTATAATAATTAGTAATCGCGTAAATATAGATTGTGAGGTAAAAATTTCCCTTCTGCGTGTAAATGGTTTTTGAAAATTAAAATCGTGCTTAGATTTTTCTAAACTTTTTTTAATTACCGATTTATCGAACTTGTTATTTCAGAGTAAATAAGATTATGTAAAATAGTAGGCGGCGCTTATACCCTTAAAAGGTGGATACGAAAAGCTACAGTCAATGATGTTCACCTAAATGAGGATAATATAATTGTGGGGACTCACTGGTATGAGGTAAAGGGGCTCGGACCCCTCGACGACAGTCGGCGCCCCAAAGGGCAGGCAAATAATCGTCCTTGTGACGTTAAACACACAAAACTTGTTCGATTGTAATTACCTGTATGTACTTGCAGGTAATGTACGAGTACCGAATCGTGACACAATAAGATGATGTCACAATTCGTACACGAACCAGCCAGCCATCTCTTATCTCGATAGGGGATGATGCAATCTGGCCGTTCTCACCAACGTACGTATTCTCTTACATACGTGTGTTTGTGTGCGTGTAAATAAGCCGTATATAAACCACCCAAACCGGCTCTAAAATCGCCAGTGTTCGCCTTGGTTTTGGCTTACCCGTACTTATGTATGAAGTGGCTGAACACGCTTAAATTCTATTGAATTTCCTTCTGGTGAGAATATCTCTCACGACAAGGTATTCCACAGTGGTGACCCCGACGTGATTTTTGGCTACGTCGTGAGGTGTCTTGAGGCGCGTTGCGCTATTACAAAAATTCGACGCAGTGTGCTGGCAAGAAACTTGCTTGCTCAGCAAATAAAAATTTTTAGCAGACTAAGACACCTTTTAGGTTGTCAAAGTAGAGTCTGCTGAAGTGGGAATTCATACCCCTCTCCTTAAAATATACAAACAAGGAGAAACAAGACAGTAGACCTGGAGGAAGAAGGTTGGACTTATCCCCCAACCCCACCGACTTTGACTCAACACTCTACAAATTTACCAAATACTGAAGAAGGCCCTCAACACCCAGAATTAGCACGACTGGGAACGGCAATAAATAAAGAACAACTAGCAGTTAAAATGTTGAGAAGTGGTCGAACTTTAAGCCAAAGTTCTGACCCAAAAACACCTGTCCTACAAACACAGGAGCCAGTGTTTTCGACCAGCAAGGAAGGAGTAGTTCTGTGGAATATGCTTGTCATCAGAAAGACATAGCAATGGTCCCACCACCAACCAAAAATCCACAACCATAGCAGGTAGGAAGTAGTTAGCCACAGCTGACACCCGAAGTCTTGGCGTAGATTATGCAACTTTTGCAATTGCAGCCAGGGCAGAACCCCAACTTCTACAGACGGAGGATAGAGATCCTGGAATTTCTGCCCAATGAGGTAGACTTATGGTTGACTCTATTAGAAGGCAGGTTCAAGACCGAGAACATAACTCTGAACCAGCGGCCCCCACAGATAATCCGCCACATTCCGGACATCATGGAATGCCCTTCGACAGAAGATGACAAATATGCCTGGTTCGTCAAGAAGATAAAAAATGTATTCGGAAAAACAAAGAACAAAATTATTGATGATGTGATGGTTGGTATAAAGATGGGGGATGACAAACCCTCAAGCTTCATGGCAAAATTGAGGCAGAAGGGGGATAACATAGTAGCCCCTTCTGTTATAGGCAATCAATTTTGCAAACAATTTCCCCAAAGTGTTGTGCAATGTCTAGCCGCCGTAGGTTCGACTGTGATAAACACATCCGCAGACTTGGACTTCCTTGCAAAATCCGCAAATAATGCACTCGAATACACCAGGTCAAAGCCTGTGGTCAGTGCAGTGTCTGCAGAGACTGGAGAATTCGCTCAACTTCGAGCCCAAATAGCTCAGTTGACCGATGAAGTAAAACGGAACAAAAGCCAAAGCTCGACAAAACCCAATAGTAGCTGGCGACAACAATCCAAAAATAGAAGCAACAACAACAACAGTAGCAATAGCAGAGGACGACAGTCCCAGTCCAGAGACTGAAGATCGAGTTCCAGTAACAGGGGTCAGAGTTCAACTCCCCCAAGAACATCATCTCCCAAAAACCAGTCTCAAAATTGGGATGATAAAAGTTGCTTCTTTCACAACTGGTTTGGCGCAGAAGCCACCAAATGCAACAACAGGTGCAAATGGTGGGGTAAATCCTACAACAAGGAAGCGTCAAACTAGAAAGAGGGGCCATCTATGAGGCCAAAGACCCCTTGGAAAAACACTCATGCCGCCTGTTCATAAAGGACAGGACAAATAGGAGATGATACTTGATAGACTCAGGTGCAGACTTGAGTATATTGCCAGTAAATAAAAACCAAAAAGTACTTCCTCCGAAATACTATCTCTGTACTGTGAACGGTCAAAACCTTCCAGCTTACGGACTTGAGACCAGCAAAGTTGACATCAGACTTAAGGAAAATATGACATGGTCCTTCATGGTTGCTGATGTTCAAAACCTGATCTTGGGTGCAGATTTCCTCGCACATTATGGCCTGATCACTGACCTCAAAAACGGCAAACTGATCAATAGTGAAACTAAAAATTGTGTGGATGGCAAAACGCATACTTACAGACTGGACACAAATATATCCAGCTGTACAAAAGTAGATGGACAACTCTTACGGATCCTGTCTGACTATCCTGGAGTCACTCAACCATCAATTCGCAGGCATCCTACATACAAACACGATACGGTTCATTAAATAGAAACCAA
Source organism: Ericerus pela (assembly GCA_011428145.1). NCBI lineage: Eukaryota > Metazoa > Arthropoda > Insecta > Hemiptera > Coccidae > Ericerus > Ericerus pela. The sequence goes on along the minus strand of WOFM01000296.1, from coordinate 1,440,591 downwards.
AGGACAGCCTTGCCATGCTAGAGCACGAAGGTTTCTGCCTGACAAACTCAAAGCAGCATGGGAGTACTTTCATCGCATTATTGAGGAGGGTGTATGTTGCCCCTCAAAAAGCTCATGGAGCTCCCCTATCCACATGACCAAAAAAGCAAGTGGAGAGTGGCGAATTGTTGGAGACTACAGGGCCTTAAATGCCATAACAGTTCCTGATCGCTACCCAGTTCCCAATATAATGGACTTCAACGCGAACATGAAGGGTAAAACGATGTTCACCAAAATTGAAATCAACTGGGCACTCCACCAAATTCCTATGGCCAACCAGGATGTACCAAAGACAGCGGTTATAACCCCCTTTAAACCATTTGAATACCTTCGAATGCCGTTTGGACTCTGCAACTCAGCACAAACTTTCCAGAGATTTATCAATGGACTGTTTAGGGAATTGCCGTTTGCATATGCATACTTGGATGATATCTGCATTTGCTCTGAAGGCGGTGAGCAACAGCACGAGGAGAATGTAAGAGCCGTCATACAGCGTATACACGCCGCCGGGCTTACTATCAACGTAGGTAAAAGCTTATATGCACAGACTGAAATTGACTTCCTCGGCTACAAAGTCTCGACCGAAGGCATTTCCCCCTTGAAGACCAAAGTAGAGCCAATATTGAATTTCCCAAAACCCTCAAATATCGCTGAACTCAGGCGTTTCTTAGGGATGGTGAACTTCTATAAACGTTGCATGAAGAATGCAGCAGCCGAACAAAGTAAGCTGTTTGCACTAATTAAAAAAAGTAAAAAGAAAGACAAGACTCCACTCGAATGGAATGAAGAAGCCGAACAGGCCTTTGAGAAAATCAAAGATACACTGGCAAATGCAACTCTATTGGCTCATCCAGACGAAAGTCTGCTGTTATGTGTGAGTACCGATGCATCTGATTTTGCTATTGGTGCAACTCTGTACCAATTGGATAAAGACAACAAGAAGTTACCTCTAGCTTTCTTCTCGAGGAAGCTCTCAAAAACAGAAAAGAACTATAGCACATACGATAGGGAATTGCTCGGAATTTTTGCTGCGTTGAAGCATTTCAGAAACCAATTAGAGGGTAGATGTTTTTCTGTGTATACTGACCATAAACCCCTAACATATGCCTTCACACAAAAAGCAGAAACGGCATCACTGAGAAGAGCACGACAATTAGACTACATTGGTCAATTGACTACCGACATTCAGTATATAAGTGGAGAACTTAACACTCCAGCTGATGCCTTGAGTAGAATCGAAGCTATCTCGGCTCCTGTCCAATTACCTTATGCTGAAATAGCTAAAGCACAGCTTAAGGATGCAGAATTGCAAGAGTTGTTATCGAACGATGATACTACTCTTAAATTGAGACAGCAAAAAATTCCCGGTACTGATGTTTTATTAACATGTGACAGCAGTACAGGTAAGAATAGGCCATTTCTACCGGTAAAATATCGCAGGTTGGCTTTCAACAATGTACATAATCTGTCACATGCTGGGCCAAAATGTAGTGCTAATATGATTTTGGCAAGGTTTGTATGGCCACGAATGAAGTCTGACTGCAACAAATGGGCTCCCAGTTGCCTGAACTGTCAAGAATCCAAAGTAGAAAGGCATACTTGCTCGCCCCTCAAATCCTTCAAACAAACGGAGCGGTTTAAAACTATACATATGGACTTGGTAGGCCCATTGCCACCATCTCAATTACACAGATACCTGTTGACGATAATAGACAGGGCAACACGATGGCCAGAAGCAATCCCTCTACACGAGATGTCAGCTCCTACAGTAGCTGCAAGGTTATACGATACCTGGATTGCGAGGTATGGCGTACCAGAAGTCATAATTACGGATCATGGTTGCCAATTCGAGAGCTTGCTCTTTAAAGTGCTGTCTAATAAGCTTGGTGTTCAACACAGTCATACCACAGCTTACCATCCTCAAGCCAATGGCAAAATAGAGAAAGGGCATAGAGCTCTCAAAGCCTCTATCATGTCTCATGATACCATGAGATGGGTAGACGTACTCCCTACCATCCTCTTAGGCCTTCGATCTGCCCTACAAACCGATACAGGTCACTCTCCAGGGGACTTCTTCACAGAATCGAAGGAAGTTAGCCCCAAAATCATGGTACAAAATATAAGAGATGATGCTAACAATTTTCTAAAACAGGCAGCTCACCATGGCCAGCCTAAGATTTACATCTCGAAACACTTGTCCAATACTTCACACGTATTTGTTAGAGACAAAAAAATGAGATCTACGCTGGAGAAACCATACGCCGGTCCTTACAAAGTAGTATCACGAGATGAGAAAAACTTTGTGATACTCATTGCAGGCAAACCTAGAACAATTTCAGTCGATAGATTGAAGCCTGCATACATGGTAAGTGACGATAAAAGAATAAAAAGGTTGCAGAGGGAGAACCTAGAAAATATCCAGACAGATTCCCAAACAAATACGGAAGAATCTGTCGAAAAAAGTGAAACAAATAATTCACAACAGAAAACATTAAAAAAGTCGGTAAGATTTTCGGACAATGTTACCACTAAAACATTCGATCCTGAGGCCCTCTTATGTCCACAAAAAAGAGGCAGACCCCCTGGCAGTAAAAAATGTAAAAATTCCCACCCTTCTCGCATGTCTGTGAGGTTAATGCGAAGAAAATAAAACTTACTCCCGAAAAAGTAATATCCGCTACGTAAGTTTAAACCCGCTAAAAATATGCGACGAAAATCGGAACTCCGTGAGACAAAAGAAACTCCGGAGATAAGCAAACGAGGAATGCCAACAAAAAGAAAATGACAGGAATAAACAAATCCACGTCCGATACGGAAATAAACATCGCAACGTGCGTTTACCGTTAAACACAAAGATAATCTCAACGTTGTGACGTCACAAGCGGAGATTCCTTTATAATAAAAATTCGAAAAATATATTCTATGAGTTTATTTCAGGCATAACTTTGCTTAAACCGATCAGAACTTAACCGGAAAACTTGCATACGGTCGAGAATTTTAAGAGCTATCCCCTCTACATGCTGATAAGAAGATGCAAAAATAATGAAACATAACTGTAATGGTAAATCAAAAACTTAAGTAAAATCACCCACTTCAGAACCGCCAGAGATCTTGGACGTGTTTTCTGAAATATTTTTGGTTCCTTTTTCCTCAAACAACCCATTCTAATGTCACTGCCAACCGATACCATCCTAAAGTCCGCCACCTCCCAATTCGCCTGGAAAACTACTGAGTCTTTACAAAATCAGCAGAAGACCAAACAGAAGACGGAGCTGGACCAGATAGAGGTTGAGCTGCTCATGGACACAGCTCCTCCTGTAGACAAAGTCCTAGTGGAGATGATGACTCTGCTTCCCCTGAGAGTCTCTCCTCCCCAGTCACCAACGGAATCGACCCTAATTCCGGAATCCCCGAGATTGGAGCCGAAACCCGCAGAGACCAGGGAGCCAATGAAGTTTGGCGACAATCATACGAGTGCGTCGGCGCTGCAGTTGGAAGCGCAATGGCCAAGTGGGAGGCAGACCAGAAGAGGCACTCATAAACCCGCAAGTCCCCCCAGGCCTGCACGATTTGATCATTTTTGCAGTGCAAAAACTGGGGGGAGTAGCTGTGGGGACTCACTGGTATGAGGTAAAGGGACTCGGACCCCTCGACAACAGTTGCCGCCCCAAAGGGCAGGCAAATAATCGTCCTTGTGACGTTAACCACACAAAACTTGTTCGATTGTAATTACCTGTATGTACTTGCAGGTAATGTACAAGTACCAAATTGTGACACAATAAGATGATGTCACGATTTGTACACGAACCAGCCAGCCATCTCTTATCTCGATAGGGGATGATGCGACCTGTCCGTTCTCACCAACGTATGTATTCTCTTAGGTACGTGTGTTTGTGTGCGTGTAAATAAGCCGTATATAAACCACCCAAACCAGCTCTAAAATTGCCAGTGTTCGCCTTGGTTTTGGCTTACCCGTACTTGTGTACAAAGTGGCTGAACACGCTTAAATTCTGTTGAATTTCCTTCTGATGAGAATATCTCTCATGACAAGGTATTCCAAAATAATAAAAAATTTTGCATTTCTTTTTCCTTTTTTTTTCGAGTTTTTAAAATTTTGCGAAAATTTCTGTCTGATAGGAAATGTATTTCCATGAAATTCGGCTGGTATGTTAAAATTAATAAGAAAACGTGAGCGTTTTAACTTTAAAGATTCTATAGTACATTAGTACATAGGTAGTCAGTGCTCCGAGTATCTACCGGTCCTTAGCATCCATAATTTAATCTGTCGTCTATAAATTGAATGTAAAATTAGGTAAAATTCGATAAAATTAAAAATAAATTTGAAAATTTTGTGACTACCTACCTAACCTTTTTTGTACGTAGTATATATAATTAATATGCCACTCGCAATATTTTACGTGTTTTGGGTGACAAAAAAATAAAAAATAGTTAATGTACTTACATAACGTACAATAATGTCGGTTTAACAAGAAAAGACAAAAAAATAAATTTGAGGAAAAAAAAGAGTAAAAAATGGAAAACAAAATAGGAACGAAAAAACGTACATAAATTCCGTCGTTAAAAAAGCCAAGCCCTCTTCATTGCGCTACAAAATTGGCTTAAAATAAGACCCATCATCGTCCCTTTCCAACCCCTTGTCTTTCCTATCGTCCCTATCATCCTTTCTACGTTCAACGTTTTTGGCTGAAAAAAACAACAAAAAAAAAGGGAAAAAAAGAAAAAAACAACAACAACACTCGTCGTTGGTGATAAAAGAGTTTTTAATGCGTTATCGCAGCTAACTACGAGAATATTAGATTTTAAGTAAAACATAAGGGTGTCGAGAGAGACAGCTCAAGGGTGGCTTCGCGGCGCTTATTATAAATGCTGATTATACATTCATAAAATGTTTTTCGTAAAGGGCTAACAACCCTCGTAAAAACAGGTGACGTTGAGTGGCGATAGTATAATGTCGACTTTAAACTTGATGTTCTTTTCCCATTTTTCCCGATGAGAAGGAGGTAAGGAGGAGTGGAGAGACGGGAGTGGTATATACGAGTGGCGCAGTGACAACAGCAGCCCAACATTTGGAAGCAACCAACCAAAGTGTGAGCTTTTACACTTTCCGCCTTTAATCAAACAGCCTCTCTCTAGTCTTCCCCCATAAACCGTCTTCTTTTTTTTTTTCATTACTCTCTCTATCTCTTTCCCTCTTTCTCTTTCTTTCTTTCTCACCGTAGTCTTTTTGTGCACACTGCATTACATTCCGTCAGATTTACTCTTTTATGTAAGCCGCCGACAGGTTTTGCTTAATTTTCGTGTTTTTTTGCCCCCAGCGAATTACTCTTACCAAAACACGATTGCGAAAGTTTTCTGAGTCGACTGTTTGAGATGAAAAGGGATGAAGGGTAATTGAGATGTACGAGCTTGATTCAAAACAGCCTCAGGAAAATGTGCGAGAAGTGGTTGGTTTCCTTAAAATAAGTGGAATTAGCACACATTTTCTCTTTTATGTTTCAGGATAAATTTTATTGCCAGTGTATGAGTGCCAAAAATATAATTAGAAATGTGACATGATGCAGGTGATAAAATCACATTTAACCCAGAGAATCGATCGTTGTTCTAAATTAAAACTAAACCTCTTTATAGTGTCAATATGAAATTGCCGTTAAATTTTTTTGTTTGTGGTTTTCACTCGAAAACCTGCTATTTGTAGGTACATCTAATCTAAACTTGAGTTCTTTAAACGGGGTTGATTTTCTCGAAATTATAACCCTTAAAATATAGTTAGCTGATGATATCAATGTGGGGAAGTGGTTGACAAGTATTTAGTGACCAAGTCTACCAGAATGAATTTTTCAATCACATGCTGGAGTACTGATTAAACCAAACGGAATTTACACCGCCGTTTTGAGTCAGGAATGAGACGGCTGTCGGTGTCAAATACATAGCCTTTTCAGTTGTAAGGCCAAGTACCAATCCACAACATTACGCGCAGTTTAATGATAAGTCAGTAAAACTAATGTACTGTAACGAATATAGACGAACATTTTCTAAATGTCCGCCTATATTTTTACACAAACGAAATAATTCGTTTTATTTTCTAATTCTACACACTTCTATGACTCTTCTTCTTCTTGATATAAACCTAACAGGAAATGGTTTCGTCTGAATTCGATGAAAAATTGTCTTCCATACAAAAAACAATTGTGGTTGACCGGAGTTAATGTCACACACGTGTACCTTAATTGAAATATCTGCCTAATACTGGAAAACGTCAATTCTCCTTCTTTTTGGTAACAACCAATCATAATAAACTAATCCCACTATTTCTTACCATTTCTTCTTTTTACTATGTACAAACAAAATTATAAAAACTCTAACTCTGAAGAACAAAATGTTCAATTCATTATTTTCCAATGTTCAATTCTTTATTTTTTGTTCAGTTCTTTAATTTCATTCAATCTTAATAACTTCTAATGTTCAATTTATCTATTAATGTGTTGTAATTGAAAAATATTATATTTTTTATGAAAAGTATCCTGTTGAAATTTAATTGAAGTCTAATTCTTTCAAACAAAGTTAAGACCCACCATAGTGTGTGGATACCTAGGAAATTCTATTTTAAATTATAAAGTTTGTTTTATTGTTCGTAAATATATATTTGTGGTTTTCCTTAAATAAATATTTAGTAAAGTGTCAATGTCAAAAATAGGAAACAAATTCAGAACCAACACCTATTTTTTGGCGTTACATGTACTAAATAAATTACTTACATTCATGAAAATAAAAATTTGTGTCCATTCTGGCTTTTGCAAAACAACAGCAGTGTTCAGTTTCAAATTATCAGGTTTATTTGTCATTGTCATTTTTTATTAATTGCGGTGCAGAATTTTCCTCCCTTATGTAGTTACGTATCTGTTGGTAAAATATGAAAGAATGAAAAAAACAATTAAAATTATTTGTATCAATTTTCCAGAAGAATATTTAAATTGGACCATTATTAGGTCAGCGATATAACTTTTCACTCAGTATTAACCTAAAAAGTGATAGTCTGCATATTCATTAGTGCCAGTAAGAAAAATTGGGCTTGTGCTAGTCTGGTTGAATGGTTTGTGGTAATTTGCCCTTATATGTTCGCCAATTGCGAAAATATTCATTTTTCTCGATTTTTTCTTTTGTTTTTTAGGAGGAGGGTGCGTTGCAAAAAATAGAGTGTGACATGTGTATACATGTAGTAGGTGATTGTTACTGATGTGATTTGCATCACTCGCCTCAGGCTCGTGCTGCATATATCACACTCCTTTTAAAATCACCTTCTTTGTACACTTGTATCACAAATAACTATGGTGCAACTCCTGTCGATAAAGTAGACAATTATGTCTACCTACTTTAACAGTATAAAAAGTGGATGAATTTAGAACAATGCATAATGTAAATTCTTTATGCCCCAGCTTGTGCACATGCGTTACTTTCTACACGATAAGGGATCGGTAAAATAAAAAACTAGGATTTGAACACAGTCTAATTACTATTTGTATCACAAATAACTATGGTGCAACTCCTGTCGATAAAGTAGACAATTATGTCTACCTACTTTAACAGTATAAAAAGTGGATGAATTTAGAACAATGCATAATGTAAATTCTTTATGCCCCAGCTTGTGCACATGCGTTACTTTCTACACGATAAGGGATCGGTAAAATAAAAAACTAGGATTTGAACACAGTCTAATTACTATTTGTATCACAAATAACTATGGTGCAACTCCTGTTGATAAAGTAGACAATTATGTCTACCTACTTTAACAGTATAAAAAGTGGATGAATTTAGAACAATGCATAATGTAAATTCTTTATGCCCCAGCTTGTGCACATGCGTTACTTTCTACACGATAAGGGATCGGTAAAATAAAAAACTAGGATTTGAACACAGTCTAATTACTATTTGATTTGAAGATTGCAGGAGAGCACTACAGTGGCATTTGATATCAAGGGAAATAAAAACGTTATTTCAATTTTATCAAATTTTCTTTTTCCTAATGGTAATTGATAATATATGTATATAATTATATAATAGATGACTGATACTTGTGTGATTAGCATCATTCACCTTTAGCTCGTGCTGCAAAAATCACACTCAGATTAATAGCACCTATACCTATTTTATACACTTGTATCATAAGTAACTATTTCTTCAGTTTTGGCAGTGATTTAAAAATGTAAAAAGTTTTTGAAAAATTTAAAAATGTACCTGGGTTAAGGTTTTATATCGTAGTTGGATACTTGGCATATTTTGTTTCTTCACAAAAAATTTAAAATTTGAGGAATCATTTTGAACAGTGGCTGTTCTAATGGGTAGTTCCATCCAATTTGGGTAATATCAAAAATTAATTTATGCAGTTGATAGTTCCAAACTTGCCATGTAATTGTTAAGATTCCTATCTCTAAAAACAAGTTTGTTACTGTACTAGGCTTAGACTTATTGACGAATGTGATTTTCGATGAATTATAACCACTGATTTCAAATTTAAGAAACGACAGAAATTTTCATCTGTAAAAAACAGATCGAGTATAAAATCAGTGACAACATTTGTCAGTAAATCAACTAACAAAATGAATAAGGAATTGTACTTATTGTGGCAGCCGCCACATTACGTCGGTGCATATATGTACGCTACTCCCTCAAACACTGTCACCCAGCACCGTGGCCGAGTAAATACGGTGCTGCCTTTTAGTGATGGTGAATGAGGGAGGTTTTAGGTGTTCAGCTGGTACGGGTTCAAATCCCTGTGCCGCTGGAACACCTAAGGTGGTGACCTCTACGTGATCCGGGGGATGGAATATTCATGCCATCTCTTGGGAACTCGTGAAAGCCGATTGTAACTGTGGTGCATCGCACCGCGTTTCTGTGCGTGATGGCGCTGGTGGGCGTATGCTATGGAGCAGTGATGGAGGGTGGCATTGCCATGTTCCGGTGTACATCCCTACCTAGGTGCCTTTGTAAAGGTAACCGTATTTACGCTCCGCTATAGTGCAGGGGGGAGTGGTGTGGCAGCCGCCACACTACGTCGGCACGTATATGTACGCTACTCCCTCGAACACTGTCACCCGGCACTGTGGCCGAGTGAATACGGTGCTGCCTTTTAGTGACAGTGAACAAGGGAGGTTTTAGGTGTTCAGCCAGTATGGGTTTGAATCCCTGTGCCGCCGAAACGTAACTTATAAAGATTTTTTTCTACTGAAGTACTTGGCAGAGAAAAAGGCAGCTTAAATGAGTACAAAAATGAGTAACCTAATTAATAAGGTCATACACCCACAATAAATGAATAAGTACCAGATTTGTACAAAAAGTTCCTAAACTGATTTTTTTTCTCATCTTTGGACTACACTGACACCTCAAACATAAAGGGAGCATATTTTCCAAGTATTCTTGACCTACCACAATTTTTTCAAGCTTCTTAAGATATCGGATTCCAAATTTATAGTACTTGGCTTCAGTTCATTTTTTTAATGACGTCACAATTCATAAAAATTGTGAAATGAAACAAAAATGAACAACACAAATTACGAAACTAATCGAAAAAATCTAGGTCAGAAATCCTTGAAATATTACCTTGGGTGTACGGAGAAGCTACCCTACAACAATTGATGTTTTCCAAGTTGATAATGAGGTTGAGGGAGGGGCGATAGTTAACAGACTAAGAAACAAGAAGTAGGGATTCCTCATATCCTTCTCCATCCATAATTTTAATGCAGCCTACAAATTTACGGTGGAAGATTGCAAATAACTACCTGATTTTTAGCGGAATGACTGAATATTAGTAGTGGAAGCGCACATTCGAATTTCTTAAAAAACTATAACAAAAGAAATAGAAAAACTTATATTTTCTAGCCTGGCTTACTGCGTTGGAGTCTTTTCTGAAATAAAACATTTTAGGTGGGCGTGAAATTTCAAGAAAAAAATCCAACTTTATTGTGGATCAACTCTAATCTAGGTTTAAAATCATATTTAAGTCTAAAAATTCGCTATTTATATTGCATTAAAGACGGCAAATAGTAAAAAGTTGACATATTTGGTCTGATTTGAAAAGTTTTATCTAACCAAAAAAAAAATAACGGAGTAATGATATCCTTGTTCAAAAATAGGTAGTCGTCTAACGTCTTCATAAAATTATTTTGTTCTTAGAGCTTTTTTTTTGGCTTAATCTTCTTTTTAGCTTCTTTGTTTTATTTTTTTTAAATTTTTTATGCAGGGTATTATACTTACCTTTTTTTTTTTTAAATTTTGTTATATGACTTACTTAGAGAAAATGAACTACGAAGATTAATAAGTCAGAACATAAATAATAATTTGTATTACCGTACCTGTGATTATTTTGATGTAATTGAAAACCAAAATACAAATCGTCCAAGCGAGAGCTAAAGTTCCATCCATCGAGGACGAAAAATTTCCACAAAATTGTAGGAAATCAAATTATTTAATAAAACCAAAAAAATGCATACGCTATAGAAAATGCTCCTTAATAACAACACAATTACCTACGTTAACTGTTTTATTTTGGTTCCCAACAAAATATTTTTCTCAACCGAACACAATTACTAATGAAAACAATAAATTAAGTATTTAATTTTGTAAATAATTTTTTTTCTCCTTCCAGCACTGTACGTAAACATCACTGACAGAGGATATTGTTTGTGGTGCATTCATTAATAATTCATGTCGTATACGTACCTACTCTGCCCATAAGCTAACGGTTCGAATCGTTGGTACCTACACAATAAATTTCAGTATTCGATTTACGTAGCATTTTTAGAATATTTCAAATTTCAAAAACGACGAACAATTTCTAGCCACATTCAGTCTCACCCAATGCGACGAAAACGTTCGGCAATTAGCCACTTTCTTGTAAATAGCCTGATTACGAAAATTTTACGCCTTGTGTGTACAAAATTGCGCAAAGCCGTGCAGGAAATTGAATGAAAAAAATTATTTTTTCATTATGCTTCTGTAATGTTAGGCTTCGAGGTCAAATAAACTATAAAATTGTCGTTCTGCTTATTAAAATAGACTTACGATTTTGATTTGATGAATTTTTGTTCTGCTTCTTAGAATAGACTTACAATTTTGATTCGTTGAATTTTTTTCCAAGTCCTTATCATTAAACACTAGTCGTTATCATTAAATAAAATCATTATCTATTGCGTAGTGTTGAATGATAGAAAATTTGAAATTTTAGAAGCTATTTAGTATTGAAGTTGTTCTAAATTAATATATATTTAGTTCTTATTGTTAAGCGAAAGTTAATAACAAATTTTGAAAATAATTTTCAGCAAAAATAGGTAATACGAATACAAAACACTTCTCAATGAATCACAAATTCCATGATACATAAACTTTCGCATAGGTACCTAACATAATAAAACCTGTACGAAAATAATTATTAGCAAAAATAATATGAAAACAGAACACTTCTCTTTCGGATAAGGTCAGATTTGAGGCATGAAATCTTAGTCGACTGCCTGAGGCTTCGCACTTTGGGAGGCCTCGTAGTAGGGGCAAGCGAGAGAGAGAAAAAACCCCCAAAAATATGAATAAATGCCTCAAAATGAGAAAACAAAATTCTAAAAATTTCTTTAGCAGGATGATCTAAAAAAAAAAGACGTGCGAGGGTCCCCCTTCACATATTTAATGTGTAAACATTCAGCTGAAACACGATAAATATGTATCTAATGTATGTGTGTGAGCATGCATTGCGCCGCCAGCTTGCAGCAGATGTCTGCTTATGAGTGTGTGTGTGTGTGTGTGTGTGTGTTATGTGACAAACAGAATTCAAAACTGGACAGTGCACCGTGCAGTTTTTTTACGCAATCTCAATTTTTTCGTATCTAATATTTTTTTACACCCACGAGGAAGCGGACTAGAGAGCAAGAATGTTTACACATTAAAAACACTCTCATGCAGCAAGCCATGATAGGAAATGTAGGTTTCTTAAACAAAATTATAAAACGTGTGTAAGTTAGTAAATGATTGCTTTGCAAGTAAAATAACAGCAAGCCTGATTTTCTCATAGCTTTTTTGTTTTATCTGGAACTATCAATAGTTGAAGATTTTTTAAAATTATTTGTACGCATAAATTGTTAGACCGACTAAAATCAAATTTTGTTATCTTATGATTATATTAAAAAAAAAGGGTGAGTTTTGCTGGAACTATACAGGATGTACTTATGAAGGACTGATGTGTAAACATAATAATGGTGTGGTTCTGTGCGTGTGCAGCACATTACATACACACACACAGAGTTACAATTGATTGTACGAGTTACAGTTAAGCTGGGTACAGATTACTGCAACAAATGTTCGCAAACATTGCAACAACATTCGAAAATTTTTTGCTCAAACTCCTTGCGCATTTTAATTCAGTCATGTTCCATGAATGTTCGTGCGCGCATCTGTTTTCTTTCTTTTTATGGTCTTTCTAGGCGCGCATTTGTCAGAGTTCTGATTAGGTTAAAATTCTGTCCAGATTGCAACAGCCTGTTTGTGCGAATCTCTTTGATGTATCGACAACAATCGGAACATTTTTTGCTCGCGCACAAAGTTGCGCATGTGAGCACGAATTTCTGTCCACATTAGTTGTCAGCAACATTTGAGTATGTTGCTGCAACGTTGCAACAACATTGCAGCAAAGTTTTGTTGTGGTAATCTGGATCAGGCTTTACGCAAATCTAACAATCATAATTCTCACTTAGCCCCTTCTGAAGAGCGAGTGTTAAGATGTTTACACATCAGAAACAATTATGTAATGCTGTCATATGACCATTTTTTCGGGATATAATATTTGGTTATGCGTTAATTTGAGACTAACTCTAAATTATTATTTTTTTCTTTATATCGTATCAATGCATTTAGTTAATGGGGGATTTTATATTTGACATCATAAAGAAAAAAGAGTTCAACTATATGGACAAACAATACAATCAACCTGTGAAAAAGCCCAAAAACAGTGAAATTGAGACAATTTTTTCTTCCTTTTTATTATCTTGGCTTCCGAAGGCTCAAAGTTATTGTTCTTGGTCTCATTTTATTCCTTACATTCTCCTATTTAATTTGGTATGTCCAATGAAAAGTTAAATGTTCTTCAAAGATAAGTACAAAGAAGTATTTGAAGACTGCTATATACTTACTATGCTTTTGTCTCCTTTGTTTGTCCTCATTGTTACATATAACACCCCAAATGCCCTAGTTGATTTTTCGGGCAAAATCCGGCATTGATAATTTTAACACATTTATGAAAGTCTGTGTCAATTATTGTTGCTTTACTTCAGAGCAGCATTGGTTACTCTCTAGTTGCACACATTAACCATTTTATCATAATAACAGCAACATAATTTAATTTTAGATGAGTGGAAAACAACCTCTTTCAACCCTTGTTGTTTTCCATTAGTTTAAAATTAAAATATTACACGCTATTTGATTGGAAAGTATATGATCAACTCTGTGATTACATTGCTCGCAAATTTTTCACTTGTTAATAGCATACCTTCCTCTCCTGTCATGCAATCTAATGATACTTATATATAGTGGGTACCTAATAACTACCTAGATATAAGAAAGCTACAAAAAAAAGCGTAGTTTTTTCTTGCAGTTTTTTTTTCTGTTTTTCATTCTTTGCATTTTTTGTTCTTCTTAGTTCTTCTGCCTAATCATATAATGAATTTTTATAGGCATAATTGTGTTGTACATGAACCCATTAATGATCACATTGCTTCATCTTTGTAGCTTGTAGTGTGCGAAAGTCAACTAGAAGCTCATAATACAGTAGAGTAACAGGTCAAAAGTAAAATCAAAGAGAGTAGGTTTGTTTGGACGTACATTTTATTTCATAACCGAAACAATCAAATTAAATGGGATTAAGCACACACGTATTTACCTCACACACATACTTACACTTGAAGAGACTAAAAAAATGAAACTAATACAATTTAAAGAACATGATTATTATATTAGAAAAATACATACAAACAGGAACTGAGTGTAAGTTAAACATATTAATTATAATAATTGCGTGAAAAAGACATTAATTAATGCTCAAAAGAAAGAAATGATTGCCAGTTTGGCACAAGAATACGTAGAGAAATGGAGGTGCCGACATGCTATTTGATGCAAATACCACAAACTTGACCACAATTAAAAAATAAACTTTCAAGCGAACAGGAAAAACGAATTTAATAACTTTATTTTGAAGTTAATCGAGAACAAAAACAAATTTAAAATCAATGAAAAAGAGCCATGTTGTAGACAGTGGTGTTTAAAACAAGAGTGCCGAAAGAAGAATTTGAATGTCGAGAGCTTGAGGCAAGAAGAAAACATGGTGGACAAGTTTGTAGGTAGCCAGCAGTAGGTATCTCAATTTTTTTACATGAGCACAAGAAAGCCAGAAATAAAAATGAAGAAAGATGAAAAATAAATAGTAAAAGAAAAAGTAACGGAAATATGTCCCACACGCTACAAGCTAACTATGTACGGTTGACTGGTACTTTGAAAAATAATCTCTCATGCTCCAATATACTGATTATAGGCTAGACTATTCCAAGAGTTATACCTTAAATCAATAATTTATGTATTTTTTCACTAAGAGCTATGAGAACCATGTCTGAATTTCTGAAAGAAATGTGAACAGAAATCGTATCTGTTATACGAAGAAAGAAGCTGTTTTGCAGAATCGTTATCAGATCTTTAATACGTATTTGATTTGGCCGTAATTTTGTATCAGATATGTTTGATAATAGTAAGTATAAGTTTAAAAAAAAAAAAAATGTTTCGAAACTCCGATGTTAGGATATCGTATGATTTTTCATTCAGGAGTTACTCAAATCGAAATTTCCAAGCCCCTCAATTAGTGGCCTGGTAGTTAGTGAGCTTATAATCGAGATGACTTCTAGGGTATTGAAATATCGTTATGTATGTAGGTATACGTAAAATAAATTTTAAGATTTTAAAATTGTTTGGTGCACCGAGTAATTCATCCGACCAACATTTGCATAATTTTATTGTAAATGTTGTATAATATAGGTACCTAGATACTTGCTAAGTTTTTCTTTTTCTTTTCATTTTTTTCGAAAGCCTCGAACACATACGTATAGTTTCAATTTTTAAGCTGCATACAGAGGAGCAAATGTCCTCTCATTTAATTTGGTGATCGTGAAACTGCCAATTTCTACTTTTCAGGAGTGGTGTAGCATACCAGTAGCAAAACATTACTGCGGTTATTTTCGTTTGGTACAGCAAAAGAGAATGTAGCGTTCAGCGCCAAGCCACCATTTATGATGTAAAAATCATCAATAAAATTCGTTTTCTAAAAAAAAAAATCGTAAAAAAAAGTGTTTTAAAATAATTTTTCGATTTATACGAGTATACATATTATTACGTTAATACTGAACATGTTATTGGGGCGAGTGACTGGAAAATTATGCGACTAAGCAAAAAAAAAAATGAAAAAAAAAAAAAAAAGAAAAAAGAGAGAAAAACTTTCTATTTTCTCGCCCCGTCATAAAAGATAAGACTATAAAAATTTTTGATTTCATCGTTTAAGTGTGAAAAAAATAGGAATATAACGGCCACTTTCAGATTGTCGCGTAACAGAAATTTTGCCATTTTGCGCGCGTAAAACGCGGAAAAGTGGAGCCAAAATTTTTTCGATTACAAAAGTTTAATCGTTTGAATTTCGAATCGAAACTTTGTAAAAGTGATACGATGAAGAGATTTTACGACCGAGCTACGAGAGAGTTACGAGAAAATAAAATTGTGAAAAAAAAAAAAAAAGACAACAAATTGTGATGTGAAAATAGCAGAAGCAGAATGTTCTTCAGTTTCATCGTGGAAATTAAAAAAAAAAAAAAGGTTGTAAAGATAAAGACAAAACTTTAGTTACAACCTAGAAGTATATGACTGAATAATTTCACTCTTTTACTGATCTTATTTGACATGTTACAAATTTCAAGTCGAGAGCAGAGGTGAGGCTAAGAAGGTTATGAATATGTCATCGAGAATAAGGTCTTCGAAATCTGCTGAAGCCCTCGAAACAATCAAAAATTTGTAGTACCTACCAAGAAAAAAAAAAAAATTCTGCTATTTTAAGTTGAAGACAAAATGGCAATACCTTGAGCCACCTCATAAGTTTTATCCTTATTTGAAGCTTCGGTCTTGGTCAACAGAAGACTAAATATCCACTGGATGCTGCGTTTACATTTTTCAGGGAATGAAATCGATAAAATTAGTCCAAATTTTTTTTGTTTTTTCTGCATAGTAGTCTAGCTCAGGTGAGAACAAGGCAATTTAATCTTTTGTATTCATTAATATTTAGTAAGTTTGAGGGTTTGAAGTTCGCTATGAGTCTTTCTTCATCAGACATTTTGTCAATTTTGTCAGTTACACTTCTTAGCTTTTAGGTTCTTTTTTATAAGCTTTTATTCTACTCACTATTAAGATTTTAATATATACCAATACTGCAGCCAACCTTCCGCAACGAAATAATATTTATTTCACATGAAACCAAAGTCAAAACAAGTAAATAAATAAAAGCTTAGCTTTTAAAAATTCATTTTTAACGTATTTTTATTTATATGTACCTAATTCTAATAATAATTTACGTTAACGAGCATTACAGATTTGTGATTCGAAAACATTATTTGTAAAATAAACAGTCTCAGTTCTTTCTGAATGCGTCCACTTCAGCGCCATTAACAACGTGATGCAGAAAATGAAAGAAGGTTCTCATTAGGCATACGGTGTCGATGCAACAATTTTCATGTTTTAACTTAAATTTTTCTCGAATATTGATAAAAAATATTCTCTCTTCCTTTCCAACCTTGATATGTTGAAAAGATAGATGGTAGAACTGATATGTGTAGTGCTTTTATAATATTATAATTGTACAATTTTTGTCACTTCATTCACGATGGTTTCATGAAATTTAAAAAAATCAGCGAAATAGATGAAAAATTACTATATATTCTTATAATAATAAATTTTCATTTTCATTTACGGTTCGATACGATTAAAATATGAAAGCTTTAAATATGAAAGTTATCGCGAAAATTGGAACTGCTTGAATAAATTGTATGTATGGTTGCCAACTAATTAATTTAAGGAATTCTCACTTTGCCTCAGAAAACTAATATTTTTATATTCCCTGTTTAATAAACGTTATTTTCATCAGTTTAATAAAGGTGAATTATTTTAATATTAAGATTGAAGTAAGTTTGATGTTTATGTCTCAGTGGTTGGCCTACTAATAAAGTTCCTTAATCAGTGAGCTGCGACTGACTTAGATTTAGAAAGTGTAATCAAGTGGAATGAAAATGATTACTCAGGTATTTGAAAATGATAAAAGGCCTTAAAACAGAAAAAATTAACACGATTTGCATTTTTTGCACAGTCGAGGATACATTGAAAATGATGTTTTTATTTAATTTTCATTTTGTTAAATAAACGTACACATTGTAACGGCCAAAAGAAGTTGTTTAGTACTAGAAACTGACCTCTTTTGGTATGGTTACACTTCCTTCGAGATATTATAATATTCACTAGAATATTATAATATTTGAGAACTATTTTAAATTAATAAAGTTTATTATCCACAATTATTGTGGACCTTAACTGAAGTAGAGACTTTAGTTGAATTAAAAACACTAATAATTTTATCACTATAATGAGAATATTTTCAAACACAATATTTCATATACAATTATTCATTCACAGTATAAGACTGGAAGAATGTTACAGGTACAGTACTAGACTGACTAAATATTTACAATACAATACGAATATTTTAATGGAGATAAGAGTTTATATACCTGTTAAGGTATATGTTTTTCCATAGTGTTGTGTGTATAGTAGGGATATGCTGATTAGGTATTTTATTATTTCAAGAATATTCGCAGATCAGAATGTTCAGGTACTCAAATATTCCGTTAGAAAATGTATTACAGTTGCTGACAGGAAGTAACAGTACTTTCGTCAGTTGACTGTATATATTAAGGAAAAGAATTTGTTGAGTAAGAAAAACGTATTTTTCTGTGAATGAATATGTAAGTCTATATTAAAAATATGACGAACATATCCATTACACACATTTAATTTTTAAGTAGGTTTTTTATTGAAAATCTACTCATTAATCTTTGTGTCATAGAATGATCTGGTGGGTACCTTTTTCATTTCATAACACAAGAAAAATTTCGGCACTTAGGTATAACTCAAATTCCCATATATAAGCCAATTTCTTGTTACCACGGTGCAGATCCAAATTTTTATCCCACAAAATTTGTAACGAAATTTAATATTAAGCCAAAGACCTGACTTATCAATTTTGTTACGGTATGGTACTTCTGGTATGGCTATTTTCGTTTTTGTTTTGGCTATAAAATTTTCAATTTTCAATCAATAGCTACGAAATTTGAAACAAATATTGATTATGATTTATTATAAGTTGCTACAAATATTGGTGCGGATTAGTCGTACGGTACATCCGGTAACACCATTTTTGTTTTTATTTTGGCTATAAAATGCCTAATTTTAGACTAAAAGGAACGTAATTCAGAACATGTATTTATTACTAGCATTGGAGGAGGGGTCTACGCCCTCTCTCCACCCGCTCCAGTTGAAAATTCTAGATGACCAAGTATATACATAATTATACTATACGCAGAGCGACCAGTTTTGTTCTATCTATTTTCTTTCGCTTTTATCTCGGATTAATTCGTTTTAGGTAAAATCTGGTGGTGGAAATGAATTTATTGTTAAAAAATGGGAGGAGTCATCGCTGAAAATTTTTTTCTGCTACAATCAATTTATGAATAAATGAAAAATTAAAAAAACTGAAAATTTCTCATTAATTTGTAGTTTTTGTCTAGCTGATTTGTGAAAAACAAATGACGATGAAAAAATAAATTTTATTAGAGAGCTCAAGCGAGTTTTCTCCATTTTCCAATTGTACAAACCCAAATTTTTTAGCTTAAACAGAATCTGAGAAATCGCGAAGTAAGAAAAGAGTAGTTTTTTTCAAAATTAAAATGTTGTGAATGTTGCAAAAAAAGGGGATAAGTATACAAAAGGTGGGATTGAATTTTATAATATAGATAATATATTAATAACTTTTTAGTGACTACCTAACTTCATAATTTTCGAAAATCCACTTTTTCTAACGGAGCTGCTTCATATTAGGGTAACACTGCTAAATTCGTGGAGTCCTAGGAAGCAACGAATTCGGTTTTGTGTTAGTGTGGGTGTGTAAAATCATGAATGCAATCAAATACACATGCACACTAACAAAAAATCACGGTTTTTTGGTTTTGTTTACATTGTTTACCTTTTCGTTGCACATGACGTCATGTTTTTACTGTATACCTCAGGTTAAACATTTTCAGTGTTAAAATAACATTATTTTTGAATAATAGAAATAAGAAATTTTGTTTATCAAATTTTCCTACGTAGCCCGGTTTAGGATTTTATGACTTCCGAAAACGGGTCGAATTTAATGTTTGAATCGTCATTAAACTTAAGTAAGGTACGTATTCAGGGGTATTCGGCATGAAATATGGAGCAACTTACTTCTGAGGGAAGGATATAAATTGAGAAAATAATTTCGAGAGAGAAGCGAACAAATTTTTATGTGTTTTTTGTGTTCTATAACATGAATTTTAGTGTGTTTTTTGGAGCTGAGGAGTTTCCAAATCCTTTCATATTTGCTCGATGGCAGACCTTTGACTATATAGTACTGGACCAGTGAAGAACGATCATTTTTGGTTAGACATACCGGCGTTAAATAGGCAACCATTTGTACCACTTGACGTACTTTAAACTACACTATCCGTGTGAATTTAAGGGATGATCTTATCAAATGTATTTCAAAATTGTGAACTCCAGCCAAACATAGAAAGTATGCACAAAGTACACACGGGTTGCCTACTTTTATACCGCTATGTCTTGATATTAAAAAGCACATTGGACTTATGGAGCTTTACTGGTCCAGTACTATACAGTTGAAGGGGCAGATGAATTTACCAGAGAAAACTTTTTTCTTCGTACACGGATTGTTAAATTTATAATTTTTCATAATAAAATTGTAAATAATAGTGTATTTCGTTAGTTGTAATGGTAGGTTAGAGAAATTTTGGTAAAAACAGTTTTATCGGACTTTCCTCGCTCCTGAAAAAATATCTGGTCACGTCTCCCTGGAGATATCGTCAAAATTCAAAATTTCGAAATCTTAAATCGTATATCAAAGGATTATTCATCCTCATTAGGGCGCGATTTTTCTGACAGTGCCCGCAAAAAACCCTTCCACATCGACATTCTGAAAGATCAAAATCTAAATGGGGACATTTTTTAAATCACATATGGGCGTTATCTCAAATAATCCACGAAAAATCATACGTTCTCGATCTTAACAGTACTTATTTTATTTTAAAAATAATTTAAAATTTGATACCATTTTTATTTTTTCATTTTTTTTAAACAGCTTATTGTAGTTAATCGCACATTTTTTGAATAATGTGGTCATGGGAGAAGGAAAGACATTATGTGTTTTCAATACGATTGTATTACATACGTCGGCCGAATAATTGATTAATTTATCATAACAACGACACAAACAGCGGTTTATACTTGATGTTATACAATGAAAAAGGAGAGAAAAAAGTATACATATACATGTATATTATGTATGATATAGGCTATACGTACATATATAGAAGATGAATACGTGGGGTTGGTTTATAAACTACGCTAAAATATAGTCAAAAAACCTACATATATACGGCATTATATACATATACACACGAACAACCCTAAAAGTGCATTTAGGGGTTTGAATGGACAACCAGATGAATGGCAGAAGGGTTAGTACTTAACGAAACTATTAGATACCATGATAAAGCCACTTTTCGTCAAAGAGGGTTTTTTTTTCTTCTTTTCACTCGCCACTTTTTCCTCTCTCTAACTCTCTCATTCTTTTTCTTTTTTCTCTTTTTCAACATTTTTACCATGGTTACACCGATGAATTCACATTTTAAATGATAAAAAAAAAAGAAGCAGTGGCTGACTTGAGCCGCAAGTTATATGCTTTACGCATTATTAGGAATTCTTTACGGGGTTTTATACCATATACATATATATATACAAATACTTGTGTGAAAGAAAGAGAACCAAAAAAAGTGTGCGTGCATAAAAGATCATGGCGAGTGAAAAATGATCGATGATCTTGATTCGTCATCGGTTGGTAATAAATTTCAATATTTACGTTCGCGTTTTGATAGTCTTTAAAAAAATATAAAACAGACGTTATATGTACCTACGTGTGTATTCGATGATGTTTCGGTTTGACCATTTTTATACCTATTTATTTTTTTTTAACCTCTAAATTTGACCATTCTGCAAGAAATACTTTTCACCCTGTCAATTGTGGAGTGCAATCGCAGAACAGTTGCAAAACGACACGAATCAAATTTCATTTAAATTTATATAATACATTTTCAAGTTTACGAAGAGACAGACACGAGTGAAGTCAAAAAAAAAAAAGAACTATTTTAAGTATCGAATAACATTTTTTTGAAATCGATTGACGACAATTTTTGGTTGGGTTTCGGTCGAATTACGTCGAATTTTAAACATATAATTTGGTGCAGGTATAGGTATATTGCTCTTCATTTGTGTGACTTGTGGAGGAGGAGAAGGGTTAATTTTCGTGAACTGTACGTATGGGATGCACGTTCGCAGAGAATCGAATGAATTAGGTAATGAATATTTATGAACGAGATAATATTCATCTCCGTTGGTATGTACCGAATGTTGTAGCAGCGTCGATTGACGTTATATTTTAGGTGTCACGTGACTGAGAAATTATGAGAAATGAGCAAAATTAGACGCTTTTCATATTATACCGAAACCAATGAAACGTTTTCATCGAGATTTCCCTATTGTTCGCTGATATGACGATGGTATTAATGTGAATAGTGGACAAAATTATCGTAGACGATAAAAATAAATATTTGGGGATGTGCTAGCAGAACTGAATTTAGTCAGGGCTTACTTTAACTGAGACCGTATCCAAGTGTTTATGTGTTGAAGTTGGTGCTAACATTTTTTTTTTAATTTCTAATTTTTGGAAAACTAGGAAACTTAACAATACTGTGGGGATTAGACTACTCGCAAGGGGTTAAAGGCAGGGCCTCTGGACAACAGTCATCATTGTAAGATGACTAATTTTGTGCACTGTATGTTAAATTCATTATATGTTTGCTTCTCAGATGATGTCACAATCCAGCTTGTCGATGTATATGCCATTTTTACCCATTGCCACAGCAACGATAAAATATGTGGCAATTAGTCATCACACACACGTACGTATTCTTTACATATATGTCTTTGTGTGCATGTAAAGAGCCAGTATATGAGCTCATAAAATTAGGTACAAAATTAACAGTGTTTGCTGAGGTCTTGGCTACCCCATATCTTATGTATGATGTATGGTGAACACGCAATAACTGTAAACAACCTTCTGTTGTAGGAATATCTTCCATGATGTAAGGTATTCCAATAATATTTTTTAAGTTTCTTTTTTAAAAGTGTGATTATATTTACAGGCCTACACAATAACAATTTTATGTAAGGATGAGAAAATTAGGTCGTCTTGGTTAATTTACAGCCTTGGTCTGGGTCATGCAAAAATGTATAAGACCAAGGACAATACAAATAGCATACCCAAGGTCCATGTTAACTCAGACATGCTCCCACAAATATTATGACGCATAATGAATCAGCCTCATGTATGTTATAATTTTTATATAAGCACGAGCTTTTACCCACAGTTTCACTTGCATAGCATCCAACAATTGTTTTAACCCATTTTTTGAAAACCCAAATTAAACCACATGAAAAATAAAAAAACAAAACAAAATGAGAGAGATAGAATCATATCCACCTCACCAATTAGTAAAAGTTAGACAATGAGAAAAGAAAGAAGGAATAATTTGTTTTTTTTTACTCCTTTTTGTTCGTTTTAGGATTGTTTTGTCCATTTTCTGTTTTCACAAGTAGTAAAAATTGGTAACTTTGTCTCCAGGGGGGCCACGCACTTTCTTGATGGCTATTATAAACCTTTCTTGAAATAACTCAATTTTTTCTGGAAAATCTCATATAAATCCGTTTTGTGGTTATAGAGTGATTAAGCATTCAACATTCAATCTTTACCCTGGGCTATCTGTTAACGTACCTAACTGGCGTCCCACCCAGTCCCGTACCCATTGATAATTGATGAAGCAGAATACCTGTCTTAAAGCTGAACAATTGATCAACTTGTTCATCTTGATTACCTATACGAAATACAATTTGCTCGAAGAGATAATCTGGTCATTTCAATGCCGAAGTTCTACAGATAGCTGAATAATGGAATAATGCCGTTATGGTATACTGTTTGCACTTTTCTGAGCACCCTGTATGTAATGGTCGACTGCAACAGTCATGCGTCGGTTCACTTCGTATTTATTTTGATTTTTTCTTCATTTTTCCGTTAATCATTTCACCCAAAAACCAAAAGCTCCTACCTACAGCTTATTATCCCAAAAAGGTATTTTTTTCCCTACCTTTTAAGCCATAATCGTTTGCGAAAAGCCAAAAAGCCTTTTCACTCAGAGGTTGGCAAAACCACGTTATACAATGATTAATGAACGTTAAGTACGTTCTTTCTCCGTTTTATTAGCCTGCCATAAAATACATAGCGCAGTTTTATAGGTATAAAATTTTCCAAATTACGATAAAGGCATTCATTGCGAAGCTTCTCTATTTCTCTCTCTTTATTTTCATCCTTTTTTTTTTCTCTCTCTGTATATTAATTAATTAAATCGTCGAAAAACTTCTAAAATGACACTTTCTTAATGTAAATTTTAATTAAGCTTTCTCTCAACGTTCACACCTTATTCTCGTGGAAATTATAATTATCAACCCTTTTTTCTAGTATCTCCTCTCCGTCCCCACCTTACCTACCCCTTCTCAATGCAACTGGGTCTAACACACAAACGTGCAGATAGAGAAAACCAGGGACAGAAATCGCCTTTTTACGACGGGGGCGCAGGCATTATTAAAAGGACGACGTGACAGGAAATGTTTTCCTCTACCTATACTTTTATTAAAAACTTTTCTATTTTTCTTTGTCTCACTCCTTTCTCTTTCACGCTTTTCTTCTGCTTCTCTCTGTATCCAATTTTCTCGAAATTATATTCGCATAAAACTTACCATCGACGAATATTAATTACATTAAGCGAGGCGAAAACTTGTATTAATTTTCCCTTTAAAATTTATTTTTCGGTATTAAAAGGAATATTTAATCAAATTATACCAAAAAGTAACGCGGATTTGCCACCGAAACTCGAGTAATTTATTTTTGCCCTTATTTCTCCTCCACGAATGTCTATATATTTTCACGTAGGTATTGGGAAAACAGATTGTTCCGTCCCGTTTCTGCAGACGAATCTGTTCGTCTACAGAAACGTGTCGAACAAAATATAGGCGACTATTATTCTTAGTTCTCAGAATAATAGCTGCCTATATTCCAACTTGCTTCTCACGATCAGACACCACCAGATATGCTGACTGTAATGTGTCATCATATTTGGCGGATGTTCTGTATCACGCCACCTTTTTGGTCGGCCATGTTTAATTAAAACAATGAAAACGAAGGTGATGTCGTGTCCTCATTTTGAAGACATGATCATTCCTAAACCTACAGTCAAGTAGACAAGTTAGGGTTCACACTAGCTGTTGTGAACATTAGGTTTCATTAGTCTTAAGAAATAGTATTAAGTATAATTTCGAAGTGTTGTAATAATTAACGTGAAATATTAATAAAAGATAATATAATAAGAAATTATCTTATTTGTCGAAGTAATTTCAAATTAATGAATTACATTCGCAACACAGATAAATTTTACTTTTTTTTTTTTTGTTTTTTTTGGTAGTGTAGGCGCGCAGCGTCTAAGATGAAAATAAATTTAAAAAGAAAAATAGTGGCAAAAAATAAATTTTTTTTCATTTATTCTTCAATACCAAGTTATAAAATGTTTGCGGAATATGAATGAAGGAAGTGGCCTGGTTTTCAAAATCGGTAGGAAATAGCAGAGTAGCGACGTAATCAGATTATAATATAGGATGGGTGAATGCAGAGATTGATCGAAATCGTTGGTGAAGAAAAGCAAAATTTTATGTCGGAAATTTATCTAAAGAAAAAACTGAAAGGCAAAGAAGAAAAAACAATTTTTTTCAATTAAAATCGTAAAATTACACAAAAATAATATGTAGGCTCCATAAGTACTTATATATAATAGGCTATAGTTTTCAAGTGAAGACATCAATGTTCAGCATGTTGAGATTTTTTAGAATCGAATAAACATGTTTTATGAGAGATTACTTTTTCATGATCGCTGTGCATTAGCACCTAATCTCGGAAATGTTGACTGTACCTTTGGTAACAATACTTTTTCCTTGACGCAAATAAACAGTTTATTTTATTCTATCGTTGAAAATTATTCGACTGAAGGATGTTTTTGAAATTCGTGACCAACATATTTTCGCGTCTAACAGATTTTTATCACTTTTTATCTGGAGAAATATGTATCGATATACAAATATCAATATATCGATACACATATTATATCAATACAGTAGATATTACTTAAGAGCATTACTGATAGTAGAATCAACAGTTTTGTTGGATCAAAATACGTAGATAAGTACTAATCAGCCATATCCGTAAATGCACCGAAGAATATTTGGTTATTAGAATGGAAAATTCGCTTATTTGAGTCAAATTGACTGCAAATTTCTAAGAAATACGAGGAAACCTTCGATTATTTAGTCCTGGATACTCAAGCCGTACCAACAATAACACTTAAAGCCCTAAAACGAACATGAAAGATACCTTTGGAATAAGTAAAAGTCAGCTGGTTCTCATAGAAGATCTGCAGATT
Organism: Ericerus pela; assembly: GCA_011428145.1. Classification (NCBI taxonomy): domain Eukaryota; kingdom Metazoa; phylum Arthropoda; class Insecta; order Hemiptera; family Coccidae; genus Ericerus; species Ericerus pela. The sequence goes on along the minus strand of WOFM01000296.1, from coordinate 1,414,531 downwards.
TCCTAAACTAATTTACTAATTAAGAACGAGTGGTACACGTAGATCTTTTCGTTGGTCGGCCTTTAAATTCTTCTTCAGTCATGGAAACGAAATTTCCTTATGTTTTTGAAAACTATATCTCGGAAAGTTCGAAAGTTTTTGTGCTAAAAAAAAGCAAAGGCTTAGTTGGATGTCTATGGAGACTTGTGAAAAATATTAAATATCCTCACTTAAGACAAAAAACCCAACTAAATTCTATTTGAATTCGTGTAATACTCAGGAAGATTATTTCTTTTCCTGCGAATTTTCATGAAATTTAAGTGAACATAAAGCAATCTGTACGTGAATAATTACGAAAAATATTTAGTTCTTAAATACATTTTTCCACGAGTCAAATATTACGTGAATTCATGTGATATTTATGGTTTCTTCTCTGTATACTTAACTACACTTCCTGTATTAGAATATTTGGTTTTTACGTAATTAGATGGTAACTATAGAATAATAGAAGAGGAGAGAAGCCGTAGGAACAATTTTATTTTCGATGAAGCTAGAAACGATTCCAGAAAAGAGCTGATATCACGATAAAGTATGATAAGAACGCAAACCGTATATGAATTTCTTGAAGGATTAAATCAATATCTTCTAATTTCTTATAGGTTTCTATCCTCCTATTACCTAAATATCAACTCTTTGCGTTGTTTTTTTCTTTTAGACTATTTCAATTTACAAATTATTGCAAAAGAATTTCTGTAATAATCAACAAATTATCACAAACTGTTACTTGGTCAAAAAGTATTATATCATTCCTTTAATATAAACGTGTATGAAGAAAAAAATTTAGGCCAAAGAGCAATAAGACGTGGATCATATGATTGGGAGAGAAAATTTAGGTTATATGGAATATTGCAGCAGTTTTTAAATTTCAGGGAGAAAGAAGGTATGCAGTGAAAAATAAAGAATAGAGGGGATAAATGTTTATACTTCGTGAAAAATTAGGAATATTAGACAATCGGTAGGCGAATTCATAATCAACAAATTTTTCATGCAAAATTGATAGATTGTTCAATAATTCAGCTGAAAAATATGACTGAAAAAGTACTATTAAGAAATCATTCAGTTATCGTATAATTTTTTGGATTTTACCACTAGACATTATGCTAGTAAAAATTCAAATAAGGAACATTATGTGTACCTATCTTTTAATTTTCTGATTAATCTTTCATAGCTTGAAAAAAGTATTTCTGCGAGTTATCACATTTTGTTCAAATTTTTTGAAGCATTAAACTAACAAAAATGTTGATTAAGGAATAAAAAATAATAAAAAATAGAAGTGACTTAAAAAAAAAAAAAAAAAAGCTATGTGAGGACATTACTTGTATGAGGTGAAGGGGCTCAGACGCCCGACAACAGACGCTGCCGAAAGGCTGGCTAATATTTGTTTTTATGAAATTAAACAAATGCCCAAAATAATTAAATTGTAATTGCTTGTATGTACTTGCTAGTAATGTACGAGTACCAAACTATGACTAATCAAACAATGACAGTGATGTCACGATTTGGTACATAAACAGGTTTGCTATTTCTTATCTCTACAAGAAATGACAAACCACCCTTATACAAGGACGTACGTATTTACTATATATGTGTGTATGTGCGCGTGTAAATAAGCCCCTATATAAACCGTTCAAATTGGCTATAAAATTGCCAGTGTTTGCCCAGGTTTTGGCTTACTCATATGTGTGTACATACGAAGTGGCAGAACACGCAATTATCTGTTGATTACCTTCTTGTGTGAATATTTTTTCATGCTAAAAAAGGAAAAAAAATTATTTTAAAATTACTCCAGTAAGATCTATGTCTACAGACTGGAGTTGTTCTTTTCCTCTATCTATGTCAGCTTTATACGTCCTCAATTCCGTTGAATTTTATGATAAAACTTTTCAATTAGGGCCGACTTAAGTAATTTCAGCCCTCAGCCCTAGATCTCGCTGATGAAAAGTTAAAGGGATTATTTTTATTTTATTAGCGCATTTTTTATCTTTTTTTTTTTGAAGTCAGTTTTATTTTTTGAAAACAGTAAATTATTAGGGTACCATAATGCATTTTCATTTCATTTTAATTCCAGTCTATCTAACTGAAGACATTTTTAAAGGATTATTTTTCTCTTGTTAGACCATTTATTTATATTGTTTTTGTTTTTAAAGCTTTTTTTCAATGATTTTTCGTTTCTAGTGTTAGCCACAATATTTAACTTTAAAAGTAACAGTTTTTTATTTAACAACTCGAAAACTGTGGCATCGATTTTGAAAAAATATGAATGAGAACACCATGGGATCATCTTCTGTCATTTAAAGAAAAGTTCATCGAAATTGGTGCCCAAGTTGTGAAGTTATGTTGGAATAAACAAAAAAACTAAGTATACAGATCAATTGGCAACCACCTCTTTTTTTTTTTTTTTGAAGTCTGTTAAAAATCTAAGGAAGAAGATCTTTTGAAATTCTTCACTTGAAGGTGGAATAAAAGATACCAAAAATCAGAAGCAAAAACGGTGAAAAAGCAAATAAAAAGTGTATATGCCATTTTCGCCGAGTACACCCATTGTATATTATATCATCGCTTACTCGTTTTTATTTTTCTTTTGTCTTTCTATCTTTCTCGTCGACATTTTCTTTTTATACGTGTAAAAATGACACACGGAATTAGTAAGAGAGAGAATTGCTGGTTGGGCGGTATTGGTGGCGAATATGAAGGGGGTGCACGAAAATTGTGGCGACAAAGAAATAGCGCATTTTTGAAAAGTTCCATTTCCTTTGCAACTTTTGCGGAGTATTTTTCTCTCTTTTTCATTCTATTTATTTTCCTTTTTCTGCGGAATATTGTTTTTCCTTTTTATCTCAGTTAGATATCCGGCACTCTGTGCTTTTCATCAACTCTCTTTTTCTCGTCACTTCCTTTATTTTCCGCGAACATTTCCTTTTCCACCGGCTAATGTCTCTACAAACGTACCACATTAACACATTATTATTATTATTTCTTTTATCCTCCGCATTAACTGTTTACGTGTCGCAGACTTTCTTTTTACTCTTACTTTTCTGTTTTCTTTTTCATTCTCTCTTTTTCCTACCCACTCGTCTTCTGTCTCCTTCTTTAATGATGTCTTTTTAACCTTCTCCCCTTAAATCGTATTTTTTCTGGACCTTTTTGCTACATTTTATTTTTCGTATATCTGCGAGAAAAAATAAATATTAGCGACCGTTCAGCCTATGTTCAAGTACTTACCTATTCTTATAATCGATTTGCAAAAGTTATTATCAAGTAGTAGCAGTTAACTGTTGGAACTCTCAACTTTTTAAAGTTATCGGTTCAGAGAGCAGTTGTCACACTTTCTATTCAAAAATGGTGTTCAGTTTGATTCGGTTTACTTAATATTCCTACATATATAATACTCGGAAGACGGAAATTGGAAAAGGAATAATGGATGACAAATAGCCCATTAAAAAATGGTTGAAATGGAATCTATATTAAAAACTCCAGAGCAACATAAACAACGCTGAAAAATGTAGGTTTTCTTAACAAAAAAAAAAAAAAAAAAATTAACTAACAAAAACAAATAAATAAATACAATGAAAAAATTAAAAATATTTTGCTCAATTGTATGAAAAAATTATCTTTAAAATTAAATATCAAAAAAATTCATAATTAATTTAATAAATGTATCAATCAGTGTATCAAAAATACATGTATTTAGCAAATACAACATTAACGTTGGTTGAAAACATGTTTTGCAAATTGTTGGAATAAATATAATTTGGTGTAATGATAATTTCGTATCATTCATAATATCTCTCTCTTATATATATATTTCACATATATATCAATCACCTAAAACAATTCTCATTATATTGACGTCATGTAAACAAGTCTTCACTTGCCTTTACTGACTCATTGTTCTACATTCAATGTTTATAAACAAATATAAATACACTTTTCATAACAACTCTTTTCTATGAAACCATTCTGCAGATATTGCAAATACCCAAAATCACCATTTATGTCATTTCCTTAAACTCCTAATGGACAATATCTAAACTTGTATTGTCATAACTCTTCAATTATATCACTACCATTTCCACTCTCCAAGAAATCCCCATATTCTCCTCCCAAAACTTCTAACTATAAAAACTCATGTAACCATGTACATTTTATCTCTTCTTTACATTATCATCTTTACCTTTTATGTTAACCTTATTATTCTTACGCAACTTACTTTTTAGTATTTCACTGTTTTATATCTTGTTCAATACAACCTTTTAACATTTACGAGTATTTAATTATTTTGTAACCAATATTCTTGTTACACTACTCTAAGCCAGAGTTATCAAAAACTTTTGACTTTTTTCTTCCTTTTTATTCCAAGGTTGGAATTTCCAGTTTAAGTACCCTTTAATAAAAATCCCCACTGTTTGATCCTGAATGGAGAAATAGAGAAGATAAGAAATTTTCGATCGTTGTGTATATTAGAAGTACAATTCTATGAGTAAGATCGTATTTATCATGTATGTTTATATGTAAACGCTTTTTGGATAACTAGATCAACAATATGACTAAAATTTAGAGAATACGGCTTTTTTGGTTCGAGAAAACGATCCAGACAGGTCCATCCATCAGCAGTAATTGATAACAGCTACCGATGAAAAATTCGCCTAGAACGAACGTAATTTTTAGATCTGCAATCTGCCTATCGTCAAATTTCGTGATTAACGATAAACACAACGGATGGAAGATGTCTTATATTGAATCTTAAATCATGGTTAATTATTTAATATCGGCTTCTATTACTGAATTTAATTAATAAATTTGGAATTCGAATATTGAATTTAGAATATAATTTTTTTACTTTTTAGTGTACAGCTATACTCACCCGAGCGAAGCTCGGTAAACCATGTAGTTTCTATAAAAGTTTGTAAAATAATAGTTTGAATCATATTTCATGTTCTGAAAAAAAAAAGACAGCCTCTTCAGCGTTTCGGTGATTAAGTTGTGTATGCTAGGTATTTCCTGAGAAGCCATCCGAACATTAACGGCGGATAATAGTACACCTAATGACGAAAAATAAAAAAACTTTCAATAAACCCACAACGGTCTCAATGTTTAAGGAGCTAGGCATACCAAAAGCATGACATTAGGAAATTTCCTGTGAAGTTGTGATTTGATCATTCGTTACGAGTAAGAAAAACAGTTCTCTTCACTTTTACCTAATCTTGTGCAGCAAGGTTGCTAAGAGTTTCCAAATTTGTACTAAAAGATCCAAGGTATAGGCTGAGTAGGTATACGTATTAGCTTATACTTAATTCTTCAAATTGGTGCGATGTTAAAGATAGGGTGAAAGTGAAGAGGATCTGTTTTGTTCCTCGTGGGGAATACTATGGGTTCATATGAACAGAATGTCACAAATTTTTAGTAAATTTGTGCATGCCATACTTTTAGTACAGACCAATACCAAGCTCCGTAACCGTTGAAAATAAGACTCATGTTTATCGAATTTATTTAATTTGTTTTTAGGTACACTATTAACTCTTAAAGTTGAGATGGCCGCTACAACTTGCTGAAAAATTATTATTACCAAATTTCTATTTAATATCACTCGAATAGTAGTATTTTGAAATTGCGGAGAGGGAACACGTTCAGCCATCAATAGAGATGAATTCAGTAATTCAGTTGGTTTCAGCATCCACGCAGCTATGATTATTGGTGGCTTCACTGGTACAGAGCCAAGATCCAATTTGTGAAGGGAGAAAAATAATGAAAAAATTTATTCGAAAACCTACATTTCGTGGCTACCGACCGCTTTCACACAAAAATATTAACGCGTATTAAATTTAGGTTATTAATTTTTGAAATTATATTCCAAAAATGATTCAACCCCCTTAGTAAACGGTTCTCAACCGTATATATGAACATTAATTTCCCACATAATACGTAGTTACCGGTATAGTCTAAATATACATCAAAATTATAAAAACAAAAAAAAAAAAAATCTCGTCTTTAGCCGAGTAACCGTAACAGAGCAATGTTTTATGGAACCGTCAGATAAAAAAAATTTTCGATGGATAGTGGTACTGGCATTGCTAAATAAGAGAAAAGCGTCAAAAAATGTACTCAACCACTCATGCTCACACATTGTGAGAGAAAGAAAAACAGAGGAAGAGAGTAAGTGAGCGAGAAAAAGAGCGAGAGAGAGTGAGTGAGAGAGAGAGAGAGAGAAATCTCTCGTTTTATGCACATATATGGCGAAAAATGGTAATAAAAATATAAAATATGAAAGCGGATTTTTTGTAGGTTTATTAAGAACAATATAAATGGATGTGGAACACGGCTTTGCCATAAAATGTCAACTCCGTAGCCGTATTCATGTAGGCTACCCGGCTAACGTGGTAACTTTATCCTATTAGCCCCATTAACGAGTTCCCGCAACCGTCAACGAGGGTTTCCTAAAAAATAAAAAATTTATATAAAAAATACGGGAAAAAAGTATAAAAAAAAAACAGGCATTCGTTGAATTTATCAATGCAAAATCTGAAATGTGTGAAGGGTGGAGGTGAGATATAGTGAAACCCGGATGAAATACGTGCTTGTAATAAATTTTTGTAAAGAATTTATTCTGTGTAAGTAGTGCTCTTTTTTTTTTTGTTTGATCGCTGAAGCTGTTGTGGTTCTCTTTTAAAGCGGACAATTATCCTGCTATTAATCCGAGTATGGTCTCAGATGAACATTGAAACGAAATCAAATCCATAATAAACAGACACAATATAATGTATTGAAAAATATAGTGACAGACAAAATTAAACTGATCGAGACAGTAAGATGGTCAAATGCTGGTTAATGGAGCAGCGAAACAGTTTAAAGAGTAAAAGCATAAAAAAAAAAAGACAAAGACAAAGGGGAAATTAAAACCGATTTAGTGTACTGAGATACGTGCTACGTAATTATTATTAACTAGAAAGTACAGAATAATTCAAACCATAAATTGGTCCAAATTATTAATTATTCAGGTGCACAATGAAGAAAAAAAAATGATTTATAGTTAGACTGAAATTTAAATCAACGCATAGTCAAATATATCTATGTAATTATCGTATAAGATACCACTAAGGACAAATATCAGGCTAGCGAAAGGAAAAAAAATTTAAATTTTAGAAAGTTTAAGAATGGTGGGAGGAAAAATGTTCGATATAAAAAACCTAGGCTAAATTGTTAGCCCAACCAAGGCGTTTACCCCAAATTTATTCACTATTGGTAAAATAATTATTTTTATTTATATGAAATGGGTCCGTGGGCGAAAAAAATTAAAGGAGACAATTCATTTTTATTATAACGGGCTATATTCGTCAATATTTAGCATATTTCAATAATTTTGAGTGTTCGGTGTAATTTTATTGATTTCTATTTTTTTTTTTTTTTACATGAAAAACTGCAAAATGGACACATTTTAGGAATGTGGTACCTACAGATATGGATTTTTATTGTTTTATCATCAGTTTTTTATAATATTGAAGTAACTATATTGTTATATGATTTAAAACTATAAGGTACTATAGTAGGGGAAAGGCCGGTAAGAGTACGCACTTAAGGTTTGACCTCATGTAACTGAGTCAAAACTTGAGGGATTTTGTTCAAATTTGGTGTAGCTATGCTGTGAACCTTTATTTACTTATTCCCTACCTTCAAAATTTTCAAGAGCCTCTCAAATTGTTTAGGGGGGTAAAAGTATTAAAAAACCCAAATGCGTACTCTTACATGACATGGCATCTAAGAGTACGCATTTGAGTTTGTAAGAGTACGCAACTAATTTTTTTCATTGATTATGAGATATTGAATAGTCTGAAATATATATTTATTTCATACGAACGTCAACACAAATCACAAACAAATTTATTGATTCCCGAATAACTAGTGCAGGATTCATGCCACCAATGTTTACATTTGTCACACATAATCCAATCTTCTGCAGGAGGATCAGAAAAAAGTTCTTCACAGGCTGGGCATGAAATTTCCTCATTTTTGGAGGTAAGTTTTTTAGCACTTGTCGTCTTTAGTTTTGCTTTTATTTCAATCCAGTTTTCTTTTGTGAAGAATAGTTTTTGTTTTGTAGACCTTTTTTCATAAGAAACAAATAAATTAGTAGCAGGAACAAGATGCGTACTCTTACGCACTTGTGAGTTTTACCAATAATATCAGTTTTACTGACTGATAACAAAATACATTGGTAACTAAAGATATATGAAAAGGTAGCAAAAAGTATGTAGTTTGAATAAATATGATTATTTACTCAGTCATTTTCAATAATAGTCACTGAATCCTTATTCCGTGCTTTGAAAATATTATATCAGAAACCAAAAAATACAAAAATTTGTAATAAAAGCGGAAATAATGATTATAAATTCATGTTTTTTGGCATGAAGGAGGAGTATTTGAAGTAGAACAACATAAAAGATGGAGCAGTGTTGCAAATCTTTCAGTTGCAGAAAAAAAAGCAATGCGTACTCTTACAGACTGCGTACTCTTATCAGCCTTTCCCCTATATAACAGTAGAGCTTTTAGAAACTTACAAAATGACACCGATATTGATTTTATATTTATTTGATGTATATATCACAACAAAATGCACGTTCTCAATGCATAATTTTCCAAAACAATTTGCCTGCCTATTATATTCAACATTTCTCCACAACATGTTTTTGGTTAACTTCATAGCTATGAAATCAACCTAAAACAATGGAATACTTTATTTTTTTCAGCAACTAACTTTCTGCTCAACGTTTCCTCCAATTCTTTCATCCACCCAAAAAAGTAATTTCTGTTACCATTAAGATACATTTTTCATCAACAATATTTTCTTATTTTTAACCAAGTGACATTGTCTAATTAAGGTTAAAGCTGCCTGCTCACTTTTCACTTCATTTGTTGTAAATATGTGGAGTTTGAACTGAGTAATTGTTTTGGAGCCGACACCTCCAGACAGTTCATTAAAAATTTTTCTAATTATTATTTCTCTTTTGTGGGAGGAAGTTTTGGCCCCCAGATCCCATAGTTCAGTTCATAAAAGTACGAGTATCGAACACTGCTCTCTGAGCGATAAATAGACCAACTGAACCAACAAAACAGTATCAATGAAACAATGAATATTTATGGAGCAAATTTTATTTTCTGAATAGTAATGTTACATTGCAAAGATTTTCAATTCATCGGCTGTCCTGGTTGATATACTTGTCCAAAAAACAATTTGCTCACATGATGGTAGACATAGAATAGAAATAGTCTGTTGGTACCTACAGAACGTTGCTAATAATCTGTCGCAGAAATACTGCACCAAAAAACCCAGTTTGCCAATTGACATTAACAATTCAACAAACAATTGTGAATTCTAAATGCGTGAAAAAACTGTAAAAAACAATAGATATGCCTACTTATCAATATTTAATTTATTTTTGTTAAAACAATTCAATTCAGCAGTTCGCCCCCTACCCACGCTCTCCTACATATATTTTGTTCTCATATTTTGGATTGTAAATCATCAATTATGGTAGGCATGTCTTTACCTAATCAAATTAAATAATTCTTAAAATAAATAAATCGAAATTGTTCATATATTGCAATTGGATACCTTAATGACAACCTCATCCACAGGCACAAAAAATCCTTTCGATATTGCTGGCAATGAAATCGCTAAAATCAACATTAATAAAAATCGCACGACCATTTTTTACACAAAATAATTAACTTGCTGTTGCGAGAGTAATTCAATACTTTTAAATTACTTCAACAAATAAGATAAAATACAAATATTTATCTTTTATTAAATTTGAACTTCAAGTTATTACAAACACATTTAAACTTTAACTTAATACTGATACTTGATAATAGTGAGACCTGATATCGAGTATGGACCTTAACGTTTCTGTTTGACTGCAAGTTCAGGAATGACCATGTCTTCGAAATGAAGATATGACATCACTTTTGTTTTCTTTGTTTCACTCAAAAGATGGCCGACCAAAAAGGTGGCGTGACATGGAACATCCGCCAAATATGATGACACTTTACTGTCAGCATATCTGGTGGTGTCCGTTCGTGAGAAGCTAGGAAGAATATAGACAGCTATTATTCCGAGAATTAGGAATAATAGTTGTCTATAATTTGTTCGACACGTTTTTGTAGACAAACTGAATAGTCTGCAAAAACGAGACGGAACACTTGCGATCATAAACTGCAACTTCACTGAGACCAAAATTGCTAAATATGACCTCAGTTTTATAATGAACACTGCAGTAGGTACAGTATCTTCTTTGTTTCAGTGTAAAAATCATTCGATAATTTTGTCCAATCTTTTAATTCTGATGCTCATTAACGAGAAAAAAAAATCAAAAAAGAGGTCATTATATAAGGCCTTACTTAGTTCAAGTTAATACAAGTCGCGAATGTTATCTGATGGATTTTAATATCCAATTATTGCAAATTTTTGGAATAATTTCCATAATTTGCAATCGAAAATTCGTATTTGAAATGAAAGAAGTAAGTTCATCTGATAGTACCTACTTAAATTGATGTTCATATTTTTTCTTCGTATTTTTCTCATAGTTTGCGTCCCTATTCAAAATTTCAAAGTTCGAATACTCTGCAAAACATAGATACCTACTTACTGAAGCGAGTGAGTCGAAGCCGAATGAAGCTTCTTTATGTACTCACTCACGGAATATCTTCTGTAATGACGCCATTTTTCAAGAGTAACTGAACCCAAAATTACCTCAAATAACTATTTCAAGTTGAGACTGATGTCATGACGAAGCTACGAAGCCCGAATTTTCAAATTCTATGAAAAACAGTTCACAAGTTTCACACTTTGTAAGGACGAGTGGAGGATGTTGAAAATGAATCACAAAACAGTAATAAATAAAGCTTGTTGTTCATTTTTAATTTTCATTCATTTTCTTGTTTGCTCCACAAACCTCCACTTTATTTTTCATTAAAATTTTCTCCTTCCAATTTCTCTACCATCGTTATCTACCCCTTCTCTTACTCTTAACGCATAAAATGTTGGTAAAAATTGGGTGGCAGACACTTTTTTACAAATTGACTGGAGAAGCATTTTCAGTGCTAAAAATTCTGTTCCTCTATATCCGGATTTGTACCATCGTCTATCGGATACCTACTTATTTGGAAATTTCAATATTTTCAATTCAAATAGGTACCAAATTTTGATATGATAAGTTAGAATTTATTTTATTTTTTTTCAAATTGAGCGATACATTGTCCATTACGTTTTTTTGAGGCGCTGAGTTCAAATATTCAGTTTCTTTTTGGATGCTCATAAGTTCTTCTTTTTATCTTAGGTAGCTCTATATTGTGAATTATTCTCGGCCATAATGGCTATTTGAAATTTAATTCATTTTTACCTTTAAATGCAGGCTGCTCCTCTCATCTAATCGCTTTGTAGCTTTTTATCTAATTGGCTAATATTATGAATTCGTGACATTTTTCGCAGCACCAATTATAATGATAATTTCTTTCAGATTACTGGATGTACTGTGTGGTATGATGTAAGAAACGATGTGATTTGTAGAGAGATAGCACCAGATAATAATTTGTTCCATTTTGGAGAGGCAAATTGTTATGCATCTTCATTTATTGTTTGGTTCTCGATTGACGTTATGTAAGAGTTTTTGCTCTGAATTCGCCCCATCAAAAATTATCTAAATTACTTAAAATCTTACTAGTCTGTGCCTAAATTTGATCTCAGCGTTTAAGAAAATCTAAATCAATGTGAATCGCATGTGTAAAAGCTTCCTTAGTTCCCTGAGTTTTATACTGTTTGACCAATCCATACTTTGAATTTGTGACACTATTACACTGGTCACTTTTCAAATGGTTTAGGTTCCTATGCGATTCATCAGCTTATAGGTATGTTAAGTGCCAACCAAAATTGTTTGTTACCATTTTGAATTCACCGATCAATGTTGAATGTTTTGTAATAAATTAAATTGAAACTAATCTTTCAATGGCCTTCCGAGCTACGTTTTGTGTGCTCCAACATTTGAAACCAAGTGGAGCAGTTTGAGCAACTGCTGTGAATTGCTGTGTAGGTTAAGTTTTTCAATATTTTCTGTTTTTGTCCAATCTGCTACAGTTCAGCATGATTTTTCAGCAGGATTAACTAGGAATTGATGTGGCACAATAACTTTTGGAGACCACATCGTTTAAAGATCACTGCGATGCTTGTGGATTAATTTACAGTAATATAAATTCTTATTTAAATGCTTTTATCTGTTTTTCTTGTTTTTTTTGGGAGACAAAAACTAATAATAATACTCATATGGTGGAGGGAGTGGTTGGTTTTGCGGATTCGTTTGGTTTTTGTTGGTTGTGGTGTTTTCCCTTTCTTCCCAGAAATGTCTTTTCATACGCTTGGCCATAGAGATATCTCAAACTTTTATTTTTTGCCTTTCTGTTGGTTTTTTTCTTGTTCTTATGCGACTTTTTCAGACTTCACAATTCTATTACATAAAAAATTTGCTCACAACAAAAAGTTTTTCCAATATTATGGCAATATATTTAAATTTTATTGACTTACGAAACATTATTGACAACAATTTTCTATATCTGATTCACAATTTTCAATCTTAGTTTCAAAAGAATTCAGTTTTAGAAATATGTAATCAAGGGCATATAGAGTAACAAAATGTCTTTTTTATTTAAAAGGGAAGAGAAATGAGTTTAAATAATCTATGATTAGCTACTTTTGTGCACCCTTCCCATGCTTTCACAAATTAACTGCATTCTGAGGATTCACTGTTAAAGTGCTTAGATATTTAGTGTAAAATATCATTAAGAATGGTCACTTAACAATATCTGCAAAAATTTCATAAATTGTCCACATTTTTTCTAAAATATTCCAAATTAGGCTACTCTAATAAGAGGCTAGGTACGACATGTATCGTAAGCTACTTAAATGGATGTCAATGAATAAAAAAATAAAAATGTAGATTTTTGAAATATAGGCTACGCTACCTTGGATAAAATATAGGCTATCAAACATACGTGGTTGTTTCAAGTGAATGAATTATTGTGAAAGATTACTCATTTTTCAGGCCTAAACAGGTTGAATGTCCTTATTTTGTGGAAGCTGCTAGGATTCATGTAAAATTAATCTCTGTCTGGATTGTAAATAAATAATTTGAGAATAACTTCTTCTACTAATCTTATTCTCAACCTGTGAAATTTACTTGACATTGTTGAAAATGAAATTATCAAAATCTGTTTTAAACACTGCCATCTGCATTTTAATTTGTATGTTATAAAACTAACAACGATGTTAAATCCATCTTCAATGTAGGAGTTTATGCATGCACGTCCTGTAGAAGGAAGTTGTGGTACAGTGGATAAAAATGTGTGCTAGCATGCTACAGGTTGTGGGTTAAAATCCTATGTATTCTTTTAAATTTTTTTATTTTATTTATTCATTTTTTTCTATCATTTTTCAGCCTTGTGGTGAAGTTGGTACATGCAAAGTGCGTTTTTTTTTTTTTTTTTTAAATATTTGTCAAGTACCTAAGTGCTGAAAAGCGATCGAACCAATTTGAAAAGTAATTTTATAATTTCATGTGTTCAATAAAAATAAAAAAAGTAGACGAATCTTTGACGCTCTCATTCCAACTGAACAAACATGACCTTATAACATGTAAACCTGCTGAAAAAACTTTCTTCCGCGAGATGCTCGTGTTTATGCTCTGTGTGGTATAGAGAATAGATACTCGCAGCTTCCTAATCCAAAGGTTAGTATGGTTTGATTAAGGTGATGTCACATTCCCAACACAAGATGGCATTGGTGTTTCATAATGAGATGGAAAAATGAATGCTTGTTCAACAATTGGTCATTGGTTTCTGGCTAGCCCCTCTCCCATGTTGACATCAAAATTTATCATCCCATTGAACAGTAAAATGGCCAGATAGCCAATAAAAAATAATAAAAAACCAGTAAGTATATTTTGTAACTAAAAAAATCAACAATGAATCACTTTTATAGTTTTGTTTTTGTTCAGACATTATTAGGTTATCTTTTAACATGAATCAAAGAAGTTCATAAACAAAACAAAAATAAAATAAAGTTTTAAAAACAGAAAACATAGTTATCACTTAGTGCATTTAACGACAGTAATTATTAAAATAACAGGCATTTTATGGCATACAATAAAACAGTACCTATTCAATTGATGATATACAGTGGTGTTTAATGTGGAAGTTTACAGATATTCATAATTTATTAATGTTCTTATTTTTTCTTAATTTTTTCAGATAGCAGCACCATAAAAATGTTTTATAGAGGGGGCTTTTTTTTTTATAAAATATAGTGCGACATGCAAGCACATAGTAATTAATAATTGTGTGATTTATATCACTTGCCTTTATTCCATCATATAAAATTTTTTTCGATTTTTTTTTAAGAGGATGTTGCAAAAAATAATGAGTGGCACACTAACATCAAAAAGAAGGTATATTATGGTTGAATTTGACTTCTTCAATCTACACACTTCATCCAAGAATTTACAAATATATTACCCAGAAATTATATTTAAATAAATTTTGATGATTTAATTAGATTTCTTATTTATCCACACTCTTATTGTGGACCTAACCTTTGTTTGTTTTTTGAACGCTTTCAAACAATTAAAATACTTATTAATATCATATAATATAATACTTTAACATAGTACAGGATTAGGAAGGTTAAACAAGTTACTACAGAATAATAAATAAAATGAATGAACATTGTATCTTTATGTGCAATTGTATTTATATTTTTCTTCAGAGTATAGTGTACAGAAATATGGTAGGATAAAGTCTACTATGATTGGTTGTTAAAAGGGAAATGGAGAATTGTATTGTAAATTCGATGGAAGTATAATTTAAGGAATTGTGCATGTAGATTTTAATTAGGTCAAAGACCATTGTTTTCTTTTTGAATGGATTCTGTTCATCGAATGTTAACAATAAATACTGTTAGGTTTTATTTTAAAGAAGAGTCAATGGAATGTAATAATTTAGGAATTAAATAAAAATTATTAAAACTGTGTTGAATGTAGTCATCCAGATAAAATATAGCCAGCTATATTCATTATAAAGGCATGTATATAGTAGGTGACTGATACTTGTGATTTGTATCACTTGCCTTTGGCTGGTGCTGCAAACATCAGACACATATCAAAATCATATACTTCATATTCTTGTATCACAAAGAACTTTGAACTACTCACGCAGAAAGATAAAAAATAGTTTTTCTTTTCATAAACCAACACAAAATGAGAAGAAAAACTAAAATAAAAATTTAGAAGTGTAAAAATTTGTATAAAGATTACTTTTAAAATTAACTCATAATGAATTGTGTTATCAAGTTATACATTACCAGAAAAATAGGATACCCTGCACAGGTTAATAAACAATTCTTTTCAACAAACAAAATTATACAGCAAGATTTCTTTCACACAGTTTATTTTGTTCATATAGAATTTATATTCTCTTCCTAATAATAGTTTCAGATTTTCTCAAATCACCCTTACGCATGAGTTACTAAGCCAATTCAAACCAAATTTGGTAGTGTGTTAGAATAAAATATACTCAATGTCTGAACCATATTTTGTGACTATTAATTAAAAATTATGCATTTTGCTGCTGTTAAACTGTCATATAATGAATCACAATGTATATCTACCAAGGCATCACTGTAATTTACACTCGAACTCATACCCTTAGTTCTTAGCCTAAATCATTCATATTTGTATTATTTTTCTTATACAAAACAGTAACATGTTTGTAATATTATTAAAATATAATCATTATATAATATCAGAAATCATAAAATTGTATGTGTTGTGTAACATTTTGTAACTATTATACCCTTTCACCCTCCCAGATTCTGAACCCTATTTGAACTTATGGAATAACTCAATTTTTCAGGACCACCCAATACTTCCCGACACACTTCTTAATTTAACGTTTGCATATAATACATACATCACCCCACTCACCACTTCAGGAACACATCTCCATTTTTTTTTTCACAGTTATCATCCTCAAATGTGGATAGATGATAAATACAACATACCGCATCACCTAAATTGCTGACACAATGAGAATGAATTCTTTGAACCACAGAAAATGAAAGATCAAGTACCTGAATTGAAACAACAAGCTGCAGAAAAGAATGCACAATATATACTGCAATAAAAATAAAGTCATGGAAAATTTTGAAACTAATGACTTAGCTTTAATTTGTCAAAACAAAATGCTATGAAAAACAAATTTAAATTTCGTTGACCTTGTCATATTGCTCAAAAAAATTCTAATTCCAATTATACTGTTCAAATTTGGAATGAAAACCAAGCACCAATAATGGAGGAAAATATCCTCGTAAGAAGTCTTATTCGTTACATACAACGTACAACATGGACAAAATGTTTTGTTATTCCACCAGATGTTAAAGATACAAGGAAAATTAAATATCTTAAAACTACTAATGAACTGTCCATCAAACATACGATTTAAAACAAAAAACCAGCTTTCAAAAATAAACTATCGATTTTTGAAAAACATAAACCAACAATTGAAGATGCTACTGATAGTGGAAATGAAGAAGATGTTAAAAGTGATACTAAAGAGAACAACAATGTATCAAATAAAGGCAGACCTAGCCTAAATGTAGAAACTTGAAATACTAGCATAATCCTTTTTCTACTCTAGTAAATATGTAAATACCTTCTTTAATTTCTATCTATCAAGATAGATTTTTCATCTACAAAATTTTTATATTTTTAACCATGTGACATTATTTATTTAAGTTGGTTTTCTGGAAATATTCGGAGGCCGAACTGAATAATTTTTCTCAAAGGTGATTGAAGTTTGTGCTTCCAAACAAGTCATAAAAAGAATTTCTATTATAATTTCTCCTTTGTGGGAGGAAGTTTTGGCCCCCAGACTCCACAGTTCAGTTCGTGAAAGTACCTTTAAGCGATGCGTATATTGAACTAACAAAAATATATCAATGAAACAATGAATATTCGTACAGGAAATTTTATTTTCCGAACAATGTTACATGAAAAAAATTTTCAATTCATTGGTAGTCCTGGATGATATACTTGTCCAAAAGATATTATACATTTGCTCGCATGGTGGTAGAAATAGAATAGAAATGGTCTGTTGGTATAGAATGTTGCTAAGACTGGAGGAAGAGTAGGAGCTCCAGCAACAGGTACGTTATTGAAGGATAGTGATGATGGTTCGTTACAGACGCCAGTTTCGTCGGTTTCAACTTCAGTTGCATGTTGAAAATTCAGCTGGGATGAGCCGGATGCGGAGTCATGGAAAATTCGGCTGAAATTTGCCGAACTAAAAAGTTTCTCTAGGCCAACTTTTCGAAGTGCATCGTTGACTACGTGGTTCCATATGCATTTACCATTGGTACGTGGTACTTTATAGAGAACATTAGTCAAATTTTGCTGAGCTAATTCCACAATTTCGTGTAACTGATGATGCTGTAAATCATCGAGAACTTGTGACAGGGTTTTCGATTCGTAAGGCAATAAAAAGTACAACGAGGTTTGCTTGTGTTCGTCAGGTAAACCAATCGCTGTGAATTCACCGATTGAATTATCATAGTACGGAATTTTTGCAACGTTACTCATCATGGTTATTTCCATGACTGAAGATCCAGTTGAAAATTCTCCTCTGTAAAAATGAAAACATGTTAGTGGTGAGAATGACGAGATGTTTTATCTTGAATCCAATTTGTAGCTGTTAGTCATTTAACCATAAATCTTTGGATAGAAGTTTGAAGTAATATTGATATTCTACATAAAATTTGCTAACGTCAACGATGGTTGTACGTCTGTTTTCCCACTCGTCAGTGTTGGTGGAGGGGAGCAAGCTTTTACAGCAAGAAATTAGGTTTCACCATTTTATTCGGAAATTTTAATGAAAAGTATATCTGATGTTCAGATGATTGATAAACAAGCGAATTTTCCAAATAGGTAAAGAGGGGGCTGTGTCTAAGTTCCAACGGACAAAACAAAGATTTGAGTAGCCATTACCATGAAAATTAAAACAATCATTCAAATTTTAGCATTTTTACCTTAGTCAGTGTAAAAAATTAATTACCTACAGAATTCATGATGCATTTTAGAGTCGCTGAAAAGTTTTCATTGTAATACGAAGTTGAATAATTTGAACTTTAATCCACATTTTTGTCCACGAACATGTAATAAAAAGGTTGATTTTGTAAAGTAAAGAATAAAACAAAATTTCAAAATCATACTTTTTTCAAATTTTATTTTAGGTTATCTGTAGATAAACTATAATCTATGTGTGTAGATTGGCACTTTTGATAAACATGTAGAGAAAATTTTGAAGTATACGTGTAATATTATGTTAGATAGAAGTGTTCGAAGTCGATTCAATTTCTTTATCGCGGTCGAAGTGAAAGATATAACTACTCATATGCGCAGTTTTATTAAAAATTACGCACTAAGAGAAAGACAAAACGTTTAGGTATGCTACGTGGGCTATTTTTAATGAATCATATATGAAATTTACAATTTTTGGTGAAATTTTTAACGTGAATTACAAATTAGCCTATCGTATTTTGAGAAATTATTTAATAATTTTACAGGTGTCTACAGGATTGAGTGGTTAGGTGCTCAATTTTACAATCAACAGGTTACAATATCGAGACTACCCACAGCCATCACATTCCTGACTCAAAAGGGTGGACTATTTGGTTTGGTTTCTTTGATACTCCATTATGTAATTATTGTAAAATTCATGTTAGTAGACTAAGTACTATTCACCAGACCAAAACCATGCCCCCCCCCACATTTCGGTATCAGATATATTCTTTGGAAGCTATGAAAGCCGACCCAATATTCAAATGCAAAGTTTGAAAAAATTTGTATTATTTCCTGAACTATGACCTAAATTGTGCAGGATCAAATTTAAACGCGAAAGGATTAAGTGATTTAATAAAACTTATTGGTTCATCACAACACTAGATGTACTTTCCTTCATGTGTAAATCAGGAAAAATTACTGACGTGAGGTTTTAATTTCATCTGACCAAATTTAAAGGAGAAGATCTTATAAATTGACTTTGTTTTTAATGACTCCAGCCTTCAGTAGAAAACTGAAATTACAGGTTCAAAATTTGAACTTCTAAACTCGCATAATTAACGTCGTATGCCTAAATTTCAGTTTCTATTCAAAAACATTGTGGACTTATTGTCTTTATAACTCAATTTATTCTCTACTTGATCATAAGCAGAACGTAAATTTTTCCTATTTAGCCACGAGCTTACTTGCTAGTTTTTGAAGGATCAAATTTATTGGCCCAATTTGTAGACATAGTCATGGCAGAAGCGACCAGCATTTTCGTATTTCTTGGCACTGACTCTGGGACAAATTTTGGAATTCGACCGCCCGTATTCGTGTCAACCCAACTAAAATACAAACAATACGTTACATGGGAATGGTAAATGATAATGTAATTATTATTATTAATCTTACGCACGTACTTTTACGCATTATGGAATTTACATACTTATTTATGAACAATGTGGAATCTGGAGTGTGAAAATTTAAATTTTTCACATCACTATTAAATTTTAAAAGAGCTTTTCGCACGAATTCATCATTTAGTCCAGTTCCACTTTCAACAAATAAGCCGGTTACAAAGTTGGCGTTTGGTGACAGTGAATTTTGAAGTGAACTCAGGAAACTGGCGAAAGTATTCAGCGCAGCAGATGCCCTATAGTTAACAGTAGGTACATAATATATTAATGTATAAATTATTGTGAATTACAAACTTATGGTTAGCCTACTTATTATGCTGTCGTACGTTCGGAAACACCAACATCTCTTATACGATGAAGAAATAGAAAAAGATAATCCATGAACATAATATCTTAGAGAAGTTCGGATTTAATCAACCAGTTAAGATAATCACAATGGGTAGATAGGTATAACGACTTCGGTAATTTGTGTTTTTAACCAAATTAACTAACCTGGTTTCATCTCTTGGTAATCCTAACACGTCTGCAAGTTCATCTCGCGTCTCCCCAGAAGCTCCCATACATACTAAATAGAGAGATCTGAATATGACGATGGGTGAAAAAAAGTGGTTACGTTTTTCCGATTCGCCACTAAATACCTTTTCAAATTTTAATGTGAATGATGTCATTGCATTGGTTATATTCTGTGGGGAAAAAAAAAATAAACAAAAAAAAAACTGATGATAATAAAATTTGAAGTTATAATAAAAGTCATAAACATGTTAATGATTAGGTAAGTATTAGATTTTATTTTAGAGCTGACTACCTTCTTCAGTATTTTGTCAAGACTCCAATATCCGTAATATTATAGTTGTTCATTAAGAATGCACTTTTAAAGATTCTCATTGAATCGTTCCCGATAAGCTTTATGTTTTAGCGGTTTTCTCAAAACACAAATTTTTGGGCACACATACCATATTCCTATTATAGATACATACGAGTATACATATATGTTGCTGTCAATTTCCAAAAGCCGCCATAATCGAAAATGCCTAGGCAATTATTATTTGGCGGTCAAATGTTACCTATAATGAATCCGCATTATAGCTTTTGACCGAATAAAATTAGGCATTATATAATAACTATAATACGGATCACTCCCTGGTATTTTCTATAATTTTATTATAGAATTTTCCCAAGTTTTTATCAATAGCGAAATTAATAAACCATCAAATACTAATAGTAAAATTAATTCAAAGGTATTATTAATAAATATAATATAGAAAAATTTCGATCATTTCAAGAATTTGTTTTTTACCAAGTTTGCTTGTAAACGGGGTATCAAAATTGATCTCACAAAAGGATTAGGGTGGGGACGATGAAAATTATCAGTTTCATGAGAAAAGAAAACGATTGGTTCCATTTTTTCATTTTGACATAATTTTTTTATGAATGTATCGTCCAAAATTTGGTGTTCACGGTTCTAAGAAAACTATGGGGTAGATAGGGCTAAAATTTTTATAAGAAATATTTTTCATATTGGAGCATGTGTAAAAGAAGTTTTTTGGCTATCTGTTAATTAGTTTCAGAGAAAACTGGAAAACAAAAATTTTCTGGAAAAATTGTTTTTCTGGGATTTTGAGAAAATGACAAAAGGGATCAAGCTGAAATTTTTATGATAGACTTTTCTTATGTTGATGCAAGAATCTTAGAGTTTTGGTGCCTATTAATTCAATAGTTTCTGAGGAAACTGGAGAAGTTTAACATAATGTAGAATTATTCTGTCTAATCTTTCAAAATGTGAGTCTTGGACCTTTCCTGAGTTTGGAAAAATTTAATCCATCTAGAAGTTAACTTTTCATTAGTCGAAGTATAAATATAACTGGCTAATCTAGGACCTGGAAAGACTGTAATTTGACATCCTTTACCTATCAATGGGTTAATTATTGTTGCACACCATCATTCATGTTCAAAACACAATCATTTGTTTCAGTGGCCATAATGAATGGACTTACTGAATGAAGAAAAATTTAAAAATAAATTAAACTTAACGAATACAATCCCCAGCAAATGCTACAAGACTAGGATTGCCATACCTGTGTTAACCAAATGGTAGTAGCAACGATAATATTCAAATTTGTCCTGCGTGATTCTCGAGTAAGAATAATAAAAATAAAATAAAATTAAGGTCCACATAAGGCACGAGAGATCACACTTTTAAATATGAGAGAGAATGCTTCCCAAATTAAAACAAAACTAAATAACCCAAAGTATGATAATTAAATCAATTAATAAAACAAATAGGTGAAGTTGATGTAAGAGTGCGCAGTGCTAATTTCTGCAGAACTGCATATGTGGTAACACTGAAAAGGACATCAGGATGTGTGCCTTTTGTGTTGACATTTTTGCACGATTTTTCTCAATATTTATGTTTTTGGTTCCTAAACTATAACTTTTCATATTTGTGTGGTAAGGAATTGTAAATATACATACAAAATGAGCATGTACGTTTTATATAAAATAAGCTTTTGATTGATATATAGCATTAAATTTTTACTCATTTATTTAACCTATATCGGAGCAGATTCACATATGATGCAACTAAAATTTAAGAGTGCGCAGTTAGTATCATACTCATTGAACTGATAATTTGTTCTAAATATATTTATTATTGTATAATTTGAGGATGATAATATTGACATAAGAAATTTGTATGATGACAGTTCCAGTGGTGAGGAGAAAGTAAAAGAAATCTGTGCTCTATGTGGAAAATTAGAGAAGTCAGAAATTTGGTACAGATGTATAAAATGTGGAGAGTGGGTCCACAAAGCCTGCAGTGGGGCAAAGTCCCCCAAAAATTACATCTGTGAAAACTGATTAATTTTTAATATATTTCATTTCATTTTTGCCAAATTTACATATTTATTTTAACATGCTCACTCTTACATTCACAAATGCCCACTCTTACATTATGGTGGATGTAAGAGTGTGCATTTAACTTTTCTGTTAAATATCAATATACCTCTTTTATTTCCAGGCCTTTGAGTAATTTAACATTGATAGGTTGTGGCCAAGGGATGTAAGTTTTTTAGCCTGAAATTTTCAGCTGTCTGGTACTTATACTTTCTGAGAAATAAGTTCTCAAAAGTTAAGTGCGCACTCTTACATTAACTTCCCCTATTCACAAACAGTAAATACCTAAAAATAAAAATTTAATATGGGAAAAACAGGGGAAATAGTAACTTATTCTCAATCACAATACCTGAAAATCCCTAATTCTAAAATGAATAAATAAAAAATAAAATTTTTAGAGAGGATATATCTAAAAAAAAAAAAAATTATTTGTAAAATCCAATCAAAAATTAATTAATTTGAATAAAAAAAATCTCAAATTATAAATAAAATCAATTTAAAAGAATTTGTGATTTTTTTGAAAATAATTTTGGATTGAATAAAATAATTAATGATAAAATTATACAATGTTCTTATTCGATCAAGTTAAATCACATGAAAATAATTTCAACAATATATGGCGACAAAGTTGTGCAAAAATCAAGAAATTGCAAGTTCAGCCAAAATGGTGGTTTGAATATGAAAACAACGTCAACGAATATGACGTGTAAATTATGAATAGAAACGTAAGGTTAATGCACTGAACAATAAATAAATTTGTACAGGTTTGAATGAAAGAACAACATACATAACTTGCAAGTAATTGCAAGTAATGTACGAGAACTAAACCGTGATTAATGTGCATGTAAAAGAGCCCCTATATAAACTGTCCCATTATTGATTTTGACTAACAAATAATATTGATAAAACTTGTCCTAATTCTATAATTATAGGAAATGCAGGAGAGTGATGCGCGTTATATAATTATATAATGCCTAAATTCATTCATGTCAAAAGCTACAATGAAGATTCATAATAGAACTGAACCGCAAAATAGTAAATGATACCTAAGGCATATTTCAAAAAAACTGATTTTCGCATTTGACCGCAACATAATTATACATAAAACAAAACAGGTAGAAATGGGAAAATGGTACCAATTGTTTTCTTTCTCATGAAATGGATAATTTTCATCATCCCCACCCCTAAACCTTTTTCCAGGTCTATTTTAACACCTCGTTTGAAAGAAATTTGGTTAAAAATATTGAAACTGGTTGTGAGCAGGATTCAGTACTTGTACCTACTTTGTGTACCTACCCATATCCTTAAGAACAGCATTCTTACTCCCATCACGTAAACTCTTATAATAAAACTTAAAACCTAAGGAAATTATACTTACTCGGTTTTGTATGTTTTTATCAAAAAGTAATAGTAATTAATAATAAAAATAATAATAATAATAATAATAATAATAATAATAATAATAATAACAATAATTAATAATAATAATAATAATAATAATAATAATAATAATAATAATAATAATAATAATAATAATAATAATAATAATAATAATAATAATAATAATAATAATAATAATAATAATAATAATAATAGTAATAATAATAATAATATTAATAATAAATAATAATAATATCAATAATAATCAGAAAGAAGCACAAAAGCTCAAAAAAACCTTTTACACACTGTACGGTGAAACTCTGTTAATTCATAAATAGTAGGTAACCTACATATTTTATTCTCATATTTTAGTTGGGAAATTGTCAATTACGGACGCTATGTCTATATGTAACTGAATTAAATAAATCGAAATTGTTCATATATTTCAATACTGTACCTTGATGACTGCCTCGTCCTCAGGCGCAAAACTTCCTTTTGATATTGCTGGCAATGAAATAGCCAAAATTAGTATTAATAAATATCGTTTCACCATTTTTATGCCGAAAAATTATCTTGCAATGATGAACTGTAATTTCAATGTGACTTAAACTGCCGAGTAACGCCTCACTTTTATAATAAACGGTAGGTACAATATCTTCCTTGTTTTATTGGAAAAATCATTCGATAATTTTGTCCTATCGACAAATTCTGATGCTCATTAGTGAGAAAAAAATCAAATATCTAAAGAGGTCATTGAAAGTTATTACTTAAAATTTATGATAATACAAGTCTCTAATGTTATCGCTCGATGGATTTTATACCTAATTATTGCAATTTCTTGAAATAATTACCCATCATTTCAATCGAAAATTCATGTTTGAATTGACAGAAAAAATTTCATCTAATTTAGTACATGTTTATATTTTTTCTTAGCACTAGCGCTATTCAAAATTTAAAAAAGTTCAAATACTTATCGGTATAATATATTTATTTCCAATATATTCCGATAAATGTACATCTCAGGGGAGTTTGAAATAAAGAATGTTACTATGGGCGGCAATATCAGGTGAATAGACTAAGTACAGAAGTTCGAAATTCTGATTTTGGAACGTTACAGCATAACGCCGATTACATGTAGGTCTAACATTTTTTCTTGATTCTTTACCTATTCTCCTTCTATCATGTTTTAGTCTAACTGATAGTGAGAAAAAATTCTACTAAAACTTTGAATTTTATTGATCAATTCAACAGCATAAAAAATTTACTTTCAACAAAAAGTTTTTCCAATTTAATGGAAGTATTTTTGAATTTAGGCTAATTGCCTCGCGAAACGTCACGTTTAAAGCAATTTTATATATTTGATGGACTTTAGTTTTAAAATAATTCAATTTTAAAAATATGTACTTAATCAAGAGTATAATTATAGAGAAACGAAATGTGTTTTTTATTTAAAAAAGGAGAAAAATGAATTCAAATAATCTTTGATTACTTTTGTGTACCCCCCCCCTTGCTTGTACAAATTAACTGCATTCTGAGGCTTTACAATTAAAGTGTTCAGATATTTAGGGTGAAATATCGTTGAGAATGGTAACTTACAGTATCTGCTAAAATTTCATGAAATGTTTACACGTAGGTAATATGAAATGCTAAAATTAGGCTACTCTAATAAGGGGCTACCATATATACTGTCGGCAACTAAGAATAAATAGCTGTAAATGAATAATAGTACATTGTGCAACCAAGGAGAGGAAGTTGTTTTTTCTTGGCCGTGCAGAAATTAGCAAAACGCATTGTAGGCGAGTCGAAGACAAGGGATGCAAATAGGCGAGGCAAAAAAAAAAAACACATTTCCTATTAGTGCACACCGAACTTATGCATCAACGACGTTACCGTTGACTCTATGAAAAAACTGTTAGAAACCTTTTTTGTAGGAAAATTTATGGGATTTATTTTTGTAAAGACCTATTTGTACTGTAAAATAGAAAGGGAAAAACGGATTTGAGTTTTCTTGTAACATTTTCACTCACCAATAACTCAATGTAACTTCGTTTTAAGTGAAATCTGAGGATAAAAATTAATTTGTCATTAAAAAGTAGGAGGAGTTATCACTGAAATTTTGTTCACAATTATTAGTTTTTGAAATAAACAATAATTTAAAAAACGACAAATTTTTAATTAATTAGCTATTTTTTATTCCTTGGTTATGAAGAAGTCATTATTGATAAAAAAAAATTTTATTAGTGATAAACTTGAGTAAATTTTCTCCTCTTTCCAGCAATATCAACATCAACTTTCTAGTTTCAATAACATTTGAGAAATCATCAAGCGAGAGACGATAGGTTTTTCTCGAAATAAAAGGTCATACCTCGCAGATTATAAAATGGATTAACCCAATATTTTATAAAGAAATATCTCGACACCTATGTAACGCACAAGAATAAATGAGGTCTTAAAACACTCAGGAAAAAATTTCGGGTCGATTGAAACCTATTGCGCTAAATTTTATTCACTGATTGAAGAGTTAGAGGCGAACAAAGGCTATAGTTAATTCCGTCGAATTTTATGACAACTTTTCAGTCAGCGTCGATTTTTTTCAATGAGTTTTTGTTTCACTTATAATTATTATTACCTGCAATTTTGCTTTAAAACAAACAGTTTTTTAAACATAACTCAAAAACTGTCCCATTAATTGTAGGAAAAATTCAATTCACTAGATTCACTCTTTATCATTTAAAAAAAAAGAAAGCTCATTAAAGTCAGTGCCCAAGGTGAGAAATTATGCTGACACAAACATCATAAATTCCTCTTTTTTAAGTAGGTTTTCTCTTTAGAAAATCTACTTTTTATGCTTGGTGCGGTAATAGTCCACAGGGGTGGGGGTGGGTAAGTTTTTTGTTTCATGAACTCAGGAAAATTTTTGCACAAATAACTCAAATTCATATGTAGAGAGATTGATAGATAGATAGATACAAGTAAATTTCTTGTTCCATCACAAAATTTGTTACGAACATTTTTACTAAGCCAAGGACTAGACCTATTGATTTTGTTACGGATCGACTGGACGGTACTTCCGGTACCACAATTTTAAATTTTTGTTTTTATTTTGGCTATAAAATGATCAATTTTGCACCAATAGCCACGAAATTCAGAATAAATATTTATTTTAATTCATTGTAGTTGGCTACTAATTTTGGCCTGGATCGGCGGAAGGTACTTCCGGTACCGTTATTTTTGTTTTTATATTAGTCATAAATTGCAGAATTTAGAAACTATATTTATGAAATTTGAGATGAATATTCGTTATAATTTATTGTAGCATGCTACCAATTTTGGTGCGGATCAACCAGACGATACTTCCGGTAATGCTTCTTTTTCTTCTCTTTCTTTTTTTTAATTTGTATGACCCTTTTACAAAAATTTACCACATGTTCATGTTTCCTTTTTTTTATTTCATAACTTTAAATATACTTCTTTGGTTTTATGTGAAATTATATGATTATTTACCATATTTTGTCAGCAGCTAACAAATTTCATAAAATAATAACATACTATTAACGCATATAAACTTACAGACAATTAATGTGACCATCATAATTCATAATTATTTTTCTCGAAAACCTACTTTTTCTAGCGAGGCTTGCTGCGCTCGAGTTTTTTTTTTTGAAGTCTGTTAAAAACTGCGAAATCTCCATAAATACAAGTGTTAAACAATAATTTGAATCATATTGAAATTTTATTGTTTTTCAAATTATAAGGAAATAATGTTTAGACAATTCGTCAATCATATTTCGAAGAAAAAAAAAAGTTTATTTCATCGTATTGAGTAACAAAAAATACCCAAATTTATACTCTTCAGCTCTCTTTTTTAGGTTTACAAAAAATCGTAGTCTCAAATTTTACAAAAATCGATGATATTTAATATCGCAGGTTCGACTGTAATATGAATAAGATTGGATTTTTAATTATAACCCGAGCATCCAGTTTTTAAAATTAAATTTTCACAAATGGTGAAATGAAATGTGAAATATCTGTCCATTGGGTGCAAAGGTTGCCAAAATAACAAATTCAAGGTTTTGTTAATCATTTGGTACTCATAATGAAGAGAATATCATACCTAGCGATGATGAAATATGTTTTACAAAAAAAAATTCTTAATTAAAGAAGAAAAAAAGAAAACAAAAAGTTTGATATTTAAAAAAATTATGAATTACATTTCCGAAATAATATGAATTTTGTTCTTTTTGTTCACTTGTAAAGAGGTTGTGACGCATGCAAGTTCGTCAATAATATTGTTGTATAGTTTCAGAAAAAACATATGGTCCTATTTCAAAACTGTTATAAATGTTATGAGTTATAAAAAATAACGATTTTACTGTAACCCGAATGTGTTAACACTGATGGCGTTAAACACCCTATTTTACTTTGCACCTTAATCCACAACTCTTACATCAACTGATAGTAAATTGTAGATATAGTGTATGTGCACTGCTGAGTTAACTACAATCTGAGGTTAACTCACCAATTCCTGTGAGTTAATCAGTGTAGGGTATATTATCGAATTTATAGAGTTAATTCATGTTGACTCACACTGTACCACTGACTCTGAAGGTTGGTGTAGAAAACTGTGACAATATTACAACTGAGTACCTATTATCTTCATAGAAAGTGTAAAAAGAATAGTTCAACGACGTGATTTGAATTTTATACCGTCACAAGGGTGCGAAAAGAATGCCCGATTTCATAACTGTTTACAAGCCTCGCAATTTTTGGAAGTTGTCTGCATCAAAGGCCAAAAATAACAAAGCCATATACTAGTATGGTATACTCGATTAGTGGTGCCATACCCATAACTAGAGGGCAGGGGGAAATGCCCAATTGGCAACGGCTTTTGTCCCCCTAGAAAAAAATTAAAAATTAGATATATTTTGTTTTTCAGGCTCCATCAAAAACAATGTACATCCCAAGTATAGGGGTTTGAAATCACAAGACAAAGTATATCTAGTAATCTCGAGAAATTGTAGAGTCAAAACCATAAGTCAACTCAAACAGTTAGACCACCAGCCTACCAGCAAAAGCTCCTAAGGCCTACGTAGTATGTCAGGCAATTTCGAGAAGACGAGTTAAATAAGTTGGCCAACCCATCAGTACAATTCATCTTTTATTATAGTAGAAGTTGCTTACAGTCGAATAACAAATATATTTGGTCGTGCAATTGTCAAAAATCATATTGCCACATGATTTCTCAATGTCCAGCGAACCAACAGATTCCAATTAAATATACTCGTCATTGAAATTGAAAACGGTTTGAAGTTGGACTGGTAACAGTTCTGCTAATAGCGTTCACTTTTCGAGTAATTTTAGTAAAAACTGTTTAAAAAGGTGACTTGAATGTCGAAAGCAAAATCTGTAGTCTTATGTCTTGAATATTGTTAAGTATTCACAACAAATGGAAAACATCAACGTATAAAATGAGACTGACTTTTCACTGTGTAACCAAAATTATGAACAGTCGGGAAAGAAAAAGTGTTGGTTCATCGGTGATCGAGTTACAGAATACACGTCACCACAATAGTGTATAAAAATCACAGATTAGTGTGTCGTTATATCACGTAGAATGGTAGTTATTTCATGTAGAACTCGATGTATTTGTCTGTGAACTTACCATAGTACAATCTTAGAATTTGTGAGCCGTTCCTTATAGTGTAAGTATAGATGTGTTTGAGATTTGGTGGTGATGTGAAGGGAAGACTGTGGGTTTTCAGATGTCACAATATCTACCCGTTTTTTTAAACTTTAAATTTTTTGGTAGCAACTGGAAACACTGATTGATTAAATATATTTTCATCAGTCTTATAGCCTGATTCACACTTGGCTAGTTTTTTAGCTACTAGCGAGTTATTTGAGGTACTACATTCTTTTAACAGATAAAGTCAGTTTGTGTTTTTAGCCATTTAATCCAACTTTAACTTAGCGGATAGTTTTCCAAGAATTTCTTTAGAATCTTACATGAGCAACCGCCAAGTTAAAGTTGATTTTAAAAGGTTGAAACGACAAGTAAATTAAACTGTTTACAGAATTGTATGCCAAGTAGCTAGCTAGTAGCGTGAAAACTAGCCAAGTGTGAATCAGGTTTATTTGGTGTTTTAGAAAAGCCGTAGTAGAAGCAAAGTAACGAGGCTATGTTTGGTTAATTTTAAATTTTTTAAATATGCGAATTATTTTTGAATGACAAAATTTATGTTCTGCAGTGGCATTCTCCTGTAAACCACTCTATTGATTTGTGGGACAATGGTTTGAATCCCACATGTGGAGTATTTTATCAATTTTTTTTCATTTTTTTTTGACGATGTTTATCAGTAATATTTTCAGAGTTATGATTAGAATTTGAAATATGTAGTTCATTCATGACATAGATGCCTGGGGGCTGGTCCATGGTACGCTATTTTAGGGGTGACATTAGCGGGTGTTGGTTGAAGCAGGTGAGGTTAAGCCCCACCTCCTGGAGACCACCTTGTCATTGCCAACATACAAAATGGCATACCTTGGTCAAGGCCCTCCGCATCGTCAGAAAGATCCTATTGGATACATGATAAATTTAGGGGCTGTCATACATACGATGGAAATTGTAAAGTAAATATCAAAAACACAAATAAATACACAATATATACCGCACCAAGAGAATAATGTAATTAATGATATGTTACATCATTTAAGGTTGATAAAAGAGTAAAACTGAAAGCGTCTTTCTATAAACGTAAAAGCATAATACATATACATATATATACAGTGTTACCAACAAGTGCTCTACCAATAGTTATGTTCCAACAGATCCTTTCATTCGTAATGCGCTGGCGTATACTTTAATCACCGACTTCACGTGAGAACCAGAAAACATTTAAACCAATCGGATACTCGTCGTTTGCTCCCGCTACTGGATTGTGTGTTTAGGATGGTATCAGTGTGAAATGAAAATGTGGTTATCAATTATTATTTTATGATTTTTTTGTTTACATTGCTCTCATTTTCTCCCACCACTACGCCTATACATGATATTAAATTTTCGGTAATAGGACATATACCTAAGTAAGATGCAGGCCTTATGAGAAGCGAAGGGGGATCACCCTAGCCAGAACTTTTTTTCAAAGGCCTGGAATTTTAAAAAAATAATAAAATTTGGTAGATTTTCTGGGAAAAACCTTTGAAAAATTGTTTCGATCGCTCCGCTCGCAAAATTGACTTTTCTTACGTTATTAAACTTTTCTCGTAGATAAATACTGAATACCGCATTGAACACAGATGTAATTTTCAATTTTTGGGAAAGATCATAAATTTTCTCTCACGAAGCCCAAGTTTCCTTTCTACGGCCCTGCCAATATGATATATCTGCGAAAGAAAGCTTTTGCCCTGTCTAATGTGGTGTTTGTTAGCCCTGGAATTTCACTCTGGTTACGGGCCATGAGTGATGCGTTCATGAAATTTTTTGAGAGCATACGCCCCTTCTAGTTGGCTCCACCAGTACACCAATGAAGAGAAACAAAATTTTTTTTTCAACTTTTATTGACTGGGCATTAAGATTTTACACGTAGGCACATAGGTATTTGCAAAGACTTTTTTTTTTTTTTTCACATTCTGTAGGTTATTGCGATCGCAAATTTTAACAAACCGATCAAATAACTGAAAAATATGACTCACGAAGGCTTTTTATTGCAGTATTGTGAGAGTATGCGGCGTATACCTACCCTAAATTTTTAATAAATTTCTTGAAAGTACACTTTTACACCCGACGAGCACATCACTGTCACATACTGTGCTCGATGGATACGGTCGCAATGATTTGAAAAGCGGACGGACCATCGAACGTTAGACGCTGGAAACAGCTCCAGCAAATAATATGGTTTTCAAAGGTTTATGGTAAATGAAAAACGTGAATGGTTTGTTGACGAGAAACTCGATAGGAACAGGTTTGGGTTCCGAATCAAAACTTCTGAATGAAATGGCAAATGACGTAACAGCAGTGGCCACAGTTCCAGCTTCGTCCAGGTCAATGGTCGCCCCGTGTTTCGCTTCCGCGCCGTCCGGCGCCTGTTCATCAAATATTCCATCAAGTTGGGGTGACTCAAGAATATGTTCGCTGCCCATTTTTTTCAACACTGTTCGCAGATCGCTTTCGAATCGAATACTCAGGCGTGGAAGTCGTACGTGAATCAGTTCGTGTGCCAACAGCGGCAAAGCTTCCACCGAGGCTAAATAAACAGCCTCAAAACTACACGTGAAGTTGGCGGATGTTGGCTCCTCGCGTGGTAACTGTATGTAAAAGTAGAAATCGTTGTTCTTATATGGCAGACCAAGGATTCGGAACGGGTATTTTGGATTGTCCAAATATTCTAGCTCGCGATTTTGGCTCATCATGTCAACTTTCAAGGTCGACAAACCAGTGTTGAAGTCGTCTCTGTTGAGAGGGAATAAAAAAAAAAAGAAATCGAAAATGATGGTGGTGGAAAAATATTAATTTTAACTTTTAACTATATAGATGCCTACTTGACGTAGGTACGCTATTGATTAGGTATTTACATTTTTGTTTCATTTTTGTCGAATCCAAATTGCCAATCAGCGTTAAAATAGATGGCGCTGACGAGCACGAATCTTATATCCGAGTCCAGCGGCTCTTTGAAGAAGTTTGGTATATGTTCGCTTGTTTGTTGCGATATCCAGCTGCAAATTATCAATGAGGTAGGTATTCAGGGTCACAGAAAAAAAAAAAAAAAAATGAATTCAGATTTCATTTTTTTTTTCTTACACATCTAGGCGGTTGAAAACGAAATTTTTACCTGTTTATATATTTGGTAGTTGCGACAATTTCGGTAAAGTTCACGTTCTTAATATTGGCATCGTAAATTTCCTTTGCTCGTTCCACGAATGTGGAATTCAATTTAAGGTCGTAATGTGCGAAAATACTTGCAGATGGGTTAATCCTCATGTTCTCGGAGGCTTGAAGCGAACGAAGCGTATCACCAAATTTCGTATGATATGCGGTATCGCTGAAATAGAGTTTTTATAACGATTAATTTTCGAACTCTAACATTGTTACAGCCTTTTTGGCATTTTAACAAAAAATACCTAATAACAATTTTCTCAATAATTCTCAACGTGTTCCAGCTACTTCAATTTTAATAATAGGCAAAACATATGTTGTAATTTTCTTTTGCCTCATATCCCGCAGTAATATTATTTTCCTCCGTAAAAAATTGAATTCTGCTTACTTATAACGTTTCTGCACTGATTGAAATTATTGTGATTTTCAATAATTGAAAAATAAAATCGCTTTCAATTTGGGAATATGCGGTATTTTGTGCATGGATTTTTTTCAATGTTTATTATCCAGTTTTTTTCATATGTTTGGACACCCTGTATGGCAGACTAACGATAAATTAAATCCCAAATTAATCGACCAACGTTTCAACTTTTCAAGCCTTCAAGTGTGGGTAATTATGTTTCCTCTGGGAGGACCGAGTAGCAAAGGGTCAAAAGAGTGGACTCATAATTTTTTACTCAGTGATCGTATGGTCAAAACGTCAAAATTAATATAGGAAAGGATATTTATGTCTCCTGTTTGTCTTATTATAGGAGCATAGAATAAAAAACACAAAACATGTTTGCCCTATGAATTATCTATTGATTCGATTAGATTATTTTCTTTTCAAAAGATTTTAAAATTAATTTGACCTTGTCGGAAGTGTGCCTTGAGAGGGGGGGACTCACCATTACTTTTGAACAAATTATTAATCGACTAATTTTTCTATTGTCTTTCATGTGTGGTGAACTGCTGTTTAAAGACTACTCAACATTACAGTCCGTCAAACCACTTTAGATATTTTTTCTGGACAATCCAAGGGACATTGTTCCATCAGTTTGGTACCTGCATAAAAAATATACGATTTATTACTGGTTTTTTCATACTCAATTAAGATCTCAATTGGTTTAATTGGCAGATCGCGCTAAGAGTTAAACAGGATTTCGTCACTATGTGTCTGTTAAATTTTTTAGCTGGGGATTGAAAAAATGGCCCTTAGCCTAAGGCAAACCACAATTTATATTTCATTCAGATGGCCTAAAATATTTGTATTGAACCATATTCCTACCTAGTTGGAAAGTATATCATTTCAGTATTATTTTATAGGTTCAAAGTATAACACAGTGATCGCCAAACTTCATATTGAATGAAGAAAAAAATTTTTGAACTAGAATCAGAATCAGAATTAGATAAGACTTAGGATGAAAGTTATAATAAATGGCTGCCTCAGTCTGAAGGTGAAATTTTAAATGTAATTAGAATCATGATGTAATAGGAACCACCAACTTCCATAAGCTACAATTGATAATATCCATGCAAGCTACCAGTAACACATGAGCCACGCTGTAGCATACACTGGTGTAACATTTCCAACTTGGTTCTAAAAAGTTGAAAAAAGTTATCATTAACACACTAAGGCGTTAGTGGTAACTTTTCATAAAGTCGTGAGGAGAGGTAAAATCAACTAAAAACATAACCAAAATACACAATTTGCATTTCTTGCACAGTTGAGGACGAAATGATTTTTGCATTTAATTTTCATTTTGTTAAATAAATGTACATATTTTAATTTTCATACTAGGGTAACACTGCTAAATTTATTGGTTCCGGGGAAACAATGAATTCAGTTGTGCGTTAGTGGGGGTGTGTTGAATCATGAATACAATCAAGTACGCATGCACACTAATGAAACAATCGTGGTTTTTTCATTTTGTTTACATTTTTCACCTTTTGTTGCACATGACATCATCTTTTTTTATGTATTTCAAGTTAAACATTTCCAATGGTAATACTTAATAGTATGTAAAAAGATGCTTCAAATTTTTACATGAAAGTGCACTCATTTATATTGAGATTATATTCATCAATGATAGGAGCTATTTATCACTCACAATATACCAGTGTATACATTGCTTTTCTGATCATGTATTATATAAAAATTTATAAATGCCAAATTTTTTGGAAAATTCCACTTCCCGAGTATGTGATGCCAAAAATGGTACTGATATATAACTAGTGCATTTGCAGCACTAGACTAAAGCTGATGTTGAAATTTGCAACTTGTTAGTAATCACTCACTTTACTATCTCTCACAGTATAATATACTATTCTACTTTTTCATCGGCATGTCTTGACATTAAAAAGTACATTGGTCTTATGAAGCTTTACTCGTTCAGTACTATGTAGTCAAAGATTTTTACTTAAAACTAGTATCTATTTATGAGAGTTTTCAAAATTTATTTTTTTTTTTTTTGGTTTGTTTAAGGCATGATTAATATATCTACTTATACGATAATTAAATTTGGAAATTTTGTTTAGTATTCGGATAAAACAAATTAGCCTATGATCAAACCAAATTAACCTATGATTA
Organism: Ericerus pela; assembly: GCA_011428145.1. NCBI lineage: Eukaryota > Metazoa > Arthropoda > Insecta > Hemiptera > Coccidae > Ericerus > Ericerus pela. Next base: position 1,379,230 of record WOFM01000296.1, on the reverse strand, counting down.
GTACCTCTCCCTCCTCAATCAATATCAGTTTGTGTTAATTTTTCATAGGTTTTTGACCCAAGATCATGTTAATTTATTTCACTTCCAGATGAGAAACTGAAGATATCTTGGTTAAGAATTGATTTAAAACAGACTCAATGAACTGATCCATTTATCATTATCACTTTTGAATAAACAAGTAATCAATCTTAAAATAAACAAGTAATCAATCTTAAATAAGGGAGAGTACACTAGCTAAAATCCCTCAAAATAGAATGCAGTTGAAGAAAAGATAGAGAGAGAGGAAGAAAGAGAGAAATAAATCAAAAATATCCTTTCAAACAGTGTTTTCCAAAGTATGAATTGTGACTCATTATGGTGGATCATCCAGTGATTTTTGGTTGGTTCCAATTACAGGTGTACAACCATTCACTTCTTGTTTTATGTGAAATGGTAATTTCACAATAATTAATTCCAGAGTGTTTGCCATTTTTTCAAGTCAGTTGTAGTTAAAATAAGTGTGGGGACGACTACTCTAGAGGTTCAACCCCTTTTAGAGGGGCAAATGATGATTTACTAGGTGGAAAATTCAAGTAGAAGTATGAGAGTATGAACTTCGGGCAATATTTTTAGTCAATTCCAAAGTGAAAAAAAAATAAACATTCAAGTAATTTTTTATCTGTTGTTTCAATACATAGGTAAGTATAAGGAAAAGTTTCTTAAGTGCTTTCACTCAGAAAAAAAAATTTACAGGTTTCACACTTTGTAACAACGAGAGGAGGGTATTGAAAATTAATAAAAATTAAGAGTTGTTCATTTTTTGTGTTCTTTCTTTTTTGTATTTGTTCGGTAGACAACGAAACAACATTACCACACCCACTTTATTTTTCATTAAGGTTTTCTTCTTCCACATTTTTTACCGTTATCTACCCCTTCTCATACAATTCAGGCATAAAACATTGATAAAAATTGGGTGGCCAGTATTTTCAATGCTGAAAGCATTTTCAACGCTAAAATTCTAAAGAATACCGCCCTTTGACAAATACCAACAGCAACTGTCACTTTCAAATTCATTACTACTATAAATTGTTTTCATGAGCTTGCAAATCATTGATTTTGTGACTTTTTTATATTTTGAAATGCCGTAGCCACTTAAATTCACATAATCAATTTATCGAAATGTTGATTTTCTGACTAAGTTAATGTAAAATCAACTTGAGGAAAACGAATATAAAATAAAAAAAAGAATCCTAATTTTAGTGTAGGTATCTCGGCTATAAGTTACTGAAAATTAATAAAAGAAATATGTCGGTTTAAGGTCCATTGGATGTGATTTTCCGGTTGTTTTCTCAAGTAGTTGCAAAATCATCCCCCTTTTTTTGTTATTTTTTGTTGATTCATGAAATCAACCAAATATCTACTATAAATCAAGTTTGAGATTGTTTAGCGGGATTTAGTCAAATTAACGTAGACATGTTTGTGATCTTTTTTTGGAATCAACTTGTTCTTTTCCAATTTTATCATACGCTTTTATTGCAGTCATTAACGCGACGAAATATAACATAATTCTTGTACTAACATCTAGGGGCGCTAGTTATCGTTTATCAAGATTCTTTTCTTTCAGCTTTAATCACTTCTCATTTTTCCAATAGTTATTTTGGCATCGTGGTAGTAAACTCGCTCTATAGTTGAGGCTTATCGGATTCAAATCCTCTCAGTGTCGAGGTCTCTCTTCTTTTCTAATCTTTGACTATATATAACTATATAAACTGAGCTTAATATGGGTGGCGTTACAGTGTCGGTAAAGCTAATATAATAAGTATAGTTGGCGGAAGGTGATTTTTATTACGAAAAGTCCTGCAACTTTCACCTTAATTGAACACCTATACCAAAAATTTTTCGTTTTGGTTAAAATTGCAAAATCGGAAGACCTTATTCCTCCAATGATGGTTATTTATACGAGATATCTTGCTTTCAGATTCCTAGAACTATGCTCAGTCCATATAATATTATGTATAGTCAAAGTTTCTAATATACATTTTTTCGGAGTTTTGGACATTGGACGTTGGTGGGAGGAGACTCTTCTTATTAAAGGGTATTTTTTTTAAATTCATTTTTACTTAACTAATTGTATAGAACTACTGGCTATAATGTATTTAGCACACTTTAAAATTTATATTGTTTTACCTTTAAAAGTTATAGAGATGAGAACAATGCACTTACTTTTCGGGATTTTCAGGAAATCCGAAAATATTAGCAAGTTCTTTCCGTGTTTCATTGATTGAACCCAAATGGAATAAACTGAATGAGTGGAAAATGTTCATCGGCGAAAATACAACGTTTTTACTTTTCGATGCATTAAGAAACACATCTCCAGCCAAATAAGTAAATCTACTGATGTACTCGGATATAGGCTATATAAACCAACAAATTCAAAATAAATCGTTACTTCGTTGTTTCTCTTTTATTTGTGCACCCAACGGAGTTGTTGGAGGTAAATACCTGTAGTTTACCTAATTAGTAGCTTTTTTTGTAGATTTTCAAAAAAACAAACTTTTTTCATAATTAAAAGAGTTTCATACATTTGAAAAAGAAACTCAATACAGGTTGGCTATACAAGTTGATTTTTATCAAATCAAGCTCAGTTAACAGATTCAAAAGACTGGATATAAAAGCATAAATTTTCGAGAAGAAAAAAACTTAAGTTTCTGAACTCGGTACACTCCATAACGATACCTAAATAAGTAATAAATATATGAACACTTGAAAATTTTGAAGAAAATTAATAAATAATTACATTAGTTACCTTGTCATTATGACTGTTGGCCGAACAAACCAGTATTGCAGTTGTGAGTAAGAATTTTATCAAAAACATATTGAAGAACTTTATAAAACGCTAGAGATCAATGAAATTTGTGAAACATTTATGTAAATTATTTTCGTTTAATTTTCAACACGTTAAAGCTAGCGTAATTTCGACCCGGCGAATATAATCAATAATACCAAAAAGATTATCAAATTTACAATCAAATGAAACCTTCAAAATGAATCAAGTACAAGACATAGGTACTCACGTAGGTATACGTGTAATTAAGTAAGAAATATCATTTATTTATCAACAGCACTTGGAATTCAACCTCATAACGTCGTCATTGGGAAATTCATTGGTTGATATAATTTCATTTATTTCTATCTGGTGGTATCTATACCATAACCGGCCTACCTACATTCGAAATGAAATGTAATTAACTCAATATGAAAGACAGTATTATGTGCTTATTTGGTAACGATAACCTTAGTAATCTAAACTTATAATTCAAAATTATAAGAAAAATATTATTCAATGAAAATACTGTGAGGGGAAAACTTACAGGTGGAATTGCATTTTGATATTTTTCATGTCACAGCATTGAGAGCGATACGAATTTCAGCGATTTACTCATTAGATCGACTGAAATTTGGTATAATAGTGAGAACGTAGACATCTAAATTAAAACAGAGTTAGGTTTGGTATTATTCAAATGAATCGTTCCATCTAAATTTTAAATATGTTTTAGTACCAAATTCATTCGGTTATTTTGTGAAAAAAATTTTTTTTTGTTTGTAAGGATGACTATTATTATGGTATTTCCAACATAATGGCGTACATGTTTGAGGAGCAATGACCTACTTGCTAACATTCAAGATCCACTTTGGGTAAAATGAACATTTTAAATGATAAAGTAAGTGAAGGATACTCAGTGAATTAAATATTTCGACTAGTTAATAAGTATACATTTACAGTAGAAGCGACTCGGGCATAAGGACTCACTTTAGTTTCGAACATCATTAAAAAAAAAACTACTGGTTCAAATCTCTCAAAAATACATCATCAGCAAGGGTAAACATTTGGCTTTAACATATATTTTTTTCAAAATTTTAAAAACATTTTAAAGGGTCAAAATTTTGAATTTAGAAAATGTCTATTTTTGGATACACTCAAAATCACCCGGGCAAAAGGAATCATAACCTAAAAACGTCATTTTTATGCATAAAAAGATGAAAAATTAGGATTAGAGTTTTATTTTCTACTGATGAATACAAAAAGAAGAAAATTAATTATTTTTTCAAATTTAAAGACTTTCTCTCTGAATCGATGCAGAAATCACAAACATAAAATCCAATAGAATCATAGTCTGTACATTCTTTGTGGGCCAATTTGGAACAAATGTTGCACTGGAGCCACTCCTCTCCATTCTGCAAAATGGAGGAGTTGCAGATAAGACATGGATAATCTGAATTGTCTGTACTATATTGTTCATTTTTTTTTTCATTTTTGTCCATTATTAAACGTCAATTTACAGGTTTTTTCTTCCCCCTTTTTTTTAGAAACACTATTTTTAGGGGGTTTTGATTTTATTGGCTTTTTATTCTCTCGGATTTGATTTTTCCTTTTATAATTATACACCATTTTCAGCTGTAAAAGATTCCAAGTTACTGCAAATTTTGTATAGAAGCACAGTATAGGCAAAAGGAATCAGTGATTCATTTTGCCTGGTTCTTTTTGCCCGGAAGTTGGTTGTTTGAAAAAATGAAAAATAATGTCTACTTACTCAATAATACCATTAATATAATGAAAACTGGTGAAAACTACTCAAAATTTTCCGTAACTCAGAACTTTCAAAAAGTTCAATAACTACACAAATTTTTAAATCACTTCAATTTTCATTTTCTTGATTCAACGAATCTAACAGCATGTTTTCACATTTTTGCTTATCACGAGAATAAAAATAATCAAATTGGGGATCTTAATGTTGCCAATTATGCAGAATATGAACCTCTATGGAATGGCTGTATTGCCAATTTTCTGCAACAATTTGATAAGAAAATATTAAGGAGAATCTATTTGCGCGGGTGAGTCCTTATGCCCAAGTCTCCCCTAAGTTAATGTTCATTTTTTACGGTGGTCTTGGTCTCCTGAATGTGTGATAATGATGAGTGATACACTCCCTCCCTTATGCTTCTGTCAGAGAAGTTCAAAAAGGCATATATACTACTTTGTTTCTAGTTACCTACGCTCAATCATTTCGTTAGTGAGTTAGTATAAGAAAAAGTGACGTCATACGTTGCAAGCCAAATACACAAAATATTATTCTACTTCTCGCTTAATCGGTTTTATGTGTACTAGTGTGCGTGAAATATGTTACATCTGGGAAAATGAAAATCCTGGTAATACGCACAATCGAGGCGATTTAGTAAAAGTCCATATACCTTGGGTTCAAAAATTTACCAAACTTTAGTGTTTTTGATTTTTCTAGGTAACTGAGCGATATGCAATAAAAATATTTCCATGCAAAGACACTATATGACAAATTTGAATTGAAAAAGTTTATGTTCATTGTTTTCATATTATCTATTATATGAGCCAAGATAGAGAATGATGATAGTTATTGTGATACAAGAGTGCAAATTAGGTGATTGCTACTCGTGTGATTTGCATCACTCACCTTCAGCTCGTGCCGCAAGAAACACATTCGTATCGCATCACCTACTTAGCACAGGTGTCACATACTATTTTTTTCAACGCCCCCTTCCTAAAAAAACAAAACAAAAAAAAAGGAAAGTAACTATTTTGGTAATTGGCAAACATAAGGGCAAAGTATCACAAATCCTTCAACTAGAAGTTGTGGTATACAGTGGTTAAAGTGATAGCTTGAGAATGTGGAGGTTATAAGTTTGTTCCCCAGAGCAGAGAATCTTTTATTAATAAAAAACATGGTGTATAAAAGAAAAAAAAAGTAATATTAAAATTTATCGTAATGATTGATGAGACTTTGGTGCACAAGTGTACGAAAAAACAAGTCACATTGTGTAATGATGTAAAAAAGGTCAAAGTGTGCATACTTGAAAAATGATGTTAGGTGTTGAAAAAAATAATTTTTTTAAATCGTATATCCAATTATTATTATTTTATTAATCCATTAAAAATTTGAAAATAATACCGACATAAATATAGCCATTGAAATTAGCATAACTTACAGAGATTTCCTATTAATATATATATAGTTCTACCGTTTATACATCATATTTCATAATTGCACATACATGGTGTCCCCAATAATGAAAATAAACCATTAGAAAAATCATATATCGTACCTAATAAAATTACAGTGCTACATACGTATTAAATACAAATAATATAAGCGCTTTATCATTAGTTGAAAATTATTGAACTTAATTTGTAAATACGTTTGAAAAATTCGAATATTTAATTTTCCACAACTCACCAAAAATCAACTCGTACCCACAGTTTGGAATCATTACTCTAAGCAATAAAATATCCAATGGAATTAAATTAAGTATTTTGAATGCTTTTTATTAAATTCTATATGAATAGATTGGACATCACAAATGTTTATCTTCAGGATCAACGTTTTTCCAAAGCTTTAAAAATATAGTACCAAACGAACTGAGTAGGTACTTGTATAAAAATATTATGATTTGTATTTAAATCCCTGAAGATTGGAAACAATTAAAAAACAATTAAAAATGAAAAAAAACTTAATCTTGTTATCATTTTCCATTTCCTCTCTCTTTATATGAGTACCAAAAACAATGAAAAAAATAATCAGCACAAAAATAAAGACATACGTAATGTTTTCAAAATGTTGAGTTTCATCAAGACAGTTTTATTTGTAAAAGAACTTTAAAATCTTTTATTTTCCATTTTTTTCGGCCAAGTAAATGAAAAAGAAAAAAAAAAGTAACGCCGCAAGCCAGGCTAGAAAATGTAGGTTTTCTCACCAAAAAAATTTAAATAAATATAAATATCGTAAAAAAATGAAAATATCAAAAGTATTTTCTAGAATAATGGGTAAAAATTACTTTTATTGAAGTGTCAAGGAAATTCGTCATGAGTTATATTGAGAGCATGTTATTGAATGATTGCTTGGAAAATAAAATAACAGCACGTTTGCTTTTCACACAGATTTTTTGTTTCATAGGGGATTATCTACAATTCTTAGCAATAGTTATAGATTTTTCCAAATCACTTTTATGCATGAACTACTGTCAAGCCGATTGAAACCAAATTTTTCGTAATGATATTAAAATATAATATATTCAATGTCAGATCCAAATTTCGTAATTATTTATTGAAAATTAAGCATTATAGAATCAGTATCAGGTTCATCGAGCTTTGCTCGGATGAGTACCATAGTTGGTAACTAGGTACTGTACTCTAAAAAGTAAAAAATACATATATTTTAAATCCAATATCCAAATTCTAAATTCAAAATTCAATAATAAAATTCCATAACAGAAGTCGATGTCGAATTATCAACTATATTAGTAATCAAGATCCAACATGAGACATTTATTATATGTTGTTTTTAGCGTTAATTACAAAATTTGACGATATGCAGATTGCAGATTTGAACATGACGTTCGTTCCAGACGCATTTTTCATCGCCAACTACCCACATACATACACACACATACATACAATTATTTTTCATATTATAGTATAGAATTTAAGCCAAAAAAATTTAACATAATCGGATGTACTTGTATCGGACGCGCCATCATCTAGCCGACCTGGACCATAAACAATAGTGTTCATTCTTATCTAGATTTGAACGAGTGTACCATATGACTGTCGGATGAAAATTTCAACCTGTACCGAATTAAATCAAAATCTGTATAATATGGCCTATATATATATATATATAATCATAAATATATATACATGAATTTCAACTAAAATAGTGCCAAAAGTCTCCTGGGATAATGAGACAAAAAACTAAACGACCCCCAACCTTGAGGTCTCAGTACTATATTGATTTTAATATGTATATTTTCTTTGAAAACCTACATAAAAAGTGCACGTATTTACACTGAAAAGGGAGGATAAAAGCTTGGAGATGACTACCAAATTGATATTTAAATAACTAAAAAAAGACCTCTTTGAGTAACTAAATTTAATGCGATAAAAAAGTAGAATCATTGAAAAAACGCTTTATAATTGCCCTCTTTATTGAAGGTGAGAGGGGAAGAAGAGTTTCAACAAAAGAATTTAAAAAAAAGTTTCGTTATTCGATTAGAGATTTAAGAGCTCCAATGACGAATTTTATGTGCTAAACGAATGGCTGCCCATTGTGGTTGTCTTTTCCATTTTATTGACTAAAGAAAAAGAAAAACTTAAAAAAAAAAAAAATGCTCCCTTTGCTCTGAAAGTTAATCAGGTTTGCGTAGGCTATAGTCTACATATAGCCCCTGTTTTGAAACTGGTACTTTAAAATGATAAGATGGAATCGCCGCAAAAACTAAATAGGCCTAACCTTAACTTTAAATTATGATAATTTAAAATTTCTGCAGAATAAATGGGAAGAATTTGATTTTTCGGTCCACTTTGCACGTGAAGAAATAAAATTTTTTTATGAAATTCGTGGAAAAAATATTTGTTTTAAGAAATTTCTTCGGTATTAAAACACTACAATTTTCCTTAAGGAAGTTTTTTACTCCACAGAACTAACACGTTGAATCTTCCTGCTCAGCTAACAGCCTACAATATCATTTTCGAATTATAACTTCATTTTTCAAAACTATAATAATAGTAATAATAATAAGAAGAAGAACAAATCAGTGATAAATTTTAAACTTCAAGAGAAATTTTCACTTCCGAGTTCGACTGTAAATTCAGTTTTAAAGTTGAGCATTATTTCACGACTCCTTGGAATCAGAAATTTATTTATTATTAATTTAAATACGTTGCTGATTTAAATTTCATTTTATTCATAATTGTTCACAATGAAACAGAAAAATATCAAAATCCTTAGTTTACGACACTTCAGTTAAAATAATATAGACCAACTTGACTTTATCAAATAAATTTTTAATAGCTTTTTGGAATGGAAAATCTGTCTATTTATTACACATTTTAAAAATAGTATCGAATTAAATTTCATAATTTTCATAATGTTGAATATTGAAACGAAATAGCATCAAAATTCTTAGTTTGTGACATTAATTATTTAGATAGTAGGTAACAGTTACTAGCATCAGTTTGCGACGCTTTAGTTGAAATAGCCTAGACCAACTTTACTTCATAAGATAAAAACCTTTCATGGGGAATTCTGGAGTTTTGTTTCACCTAAAATGTTGCACACATTTCAGTTCATGGGTCTAGCCAAAATACAAAGGCCTAATAATAGATAAAAACTTACGTGTCGCAATCTGTTACATTGAAGTCTTTGTTCTTACATTAGTTTGCAACAATTGTGTCCCAAACTAATGAAATAACCAATGTCAGGCGTCAGTTAGACGCTTAGTTCTGAGTCAAAATAATAAATAGAAATTATTATTGCGTGTAAAATACATGTTTTTTTAATATAGATTTTATATACGTTTCTTGTAACAATTGCCACTGCTGAGAGGTCATTCTGTAGTCTAAAAAAAAAAAATCAAAACTTGGCTTCGAACGATCTTTCCTCAAAAGCGACTCATTTGGTTTGGCTAGGCTGAATAGTACTTATGACATTATAGTAGACCCAAAAGCTGTTAGTCATCGTTTTGCTAAAATGTCTCATAATTCTAATCTTGGATTAGATATAATATTGTAAAACTTTATTTTTACATCTTGGGTATTAGATATAACCAGTAATTTTATAATTACGTATCGATCTTTCAGACTATTATTAAAATATATCACTTAGGTATACATTAGGTAGATATTTTTTGATTTAAATTCACTCTACCAGAGGGTTAAAAAAAACTCAAAAACGTTTAGAGAAAATTTCTTTTTCGTCACTTTTTAAAATTTGAAAAATTTTAGTAATATAACATTGCGTAATAGAGGGTTTCCGAGATACATGTCAATTTGCAAAATTGTAAAAGCGACGATTAAGAAAAAGAAAAAAGTCATTACTGTTTTGTTTTGTTTCCCCCCCCCCAAATTGATACTCTAGATCCGCACTGTCAGAGATAGGCCAGTTAGAAGTTTTAATAATTTATATTCATTCAAAAAATGGGAATATTCAATTTTTTTTATATCTAGGTGATGAACATTTGGTGCGTGATACATGATGTTTTTAAAATAAAAAGGTATAAAGGGTGTCTCAACCAAATGCTGAATAATCTACATTATTACATTAGTAATTTTAATTTTTACCAGGTGAAAGTGTCGCAAACCTATGGAGTGTCGTGAACTACAGGTACTGCCTTTACCTTACATTCAGAAATCACCGAAAGGGAACTAATCACTCAATTTTTATCCTTATAAAAAACGATTTAATGACGGATCCAGTAGGGAATGGGAAAATTCCTTCAAATGCCAAAAAAACAAAGAAAAAAAAGAAAAATGAAAGGGAAAAATTAAATACGACTGCAGAATTGAAATAAAAACTGTAAAAAAAATTAGGTGAATAGCAATAAAAAAAAAAAAACTCAATTTCCAAAAAATTTTCTCATTCCCCACAAAATAAATTTCTGGACCCGCCATTAAAACAATTTTTTATTTTGTTTGGTTCTGAACATATTTGTCTCTCTGTAGCCTAAATAAATTTTGCATAGTTGCGCCATTTGCTCAATACTTAATTATCAGATAAGACTTTTTCTCAACAGGTATACGATTTTCTTTCTGTGATTTTTATTCATTATTAGACTAGGAGTACGGTGTTTGCAAATATTCGCATCATTAGATTATTTTTTGTTAAAAAGAGTAATTCACAAAGATAGACAAAAATTCTGTAATTATAATGTAACCTATTTATATGAGAAATATAAAATTTTGTGTAAATGGTTAAACAGAATGATTTCAGAAAGAAAATGTGTATGAGAATTTTGAGAACTAAACATAAAATATCGACAAAGTTTTGCAGAATTTCACAAGATAAGTGGCCTCAGTTATGTTAGTTTTTTATAATAGATACATATTCAATTTTCATATAAAAAGTTTTAATGCATGGGTAGGTGGGCCTAGTTTCTTGGTGTATTGGTGTATAAATATATGTTACAAATGTATGCTAGGAAATAGTCTGAATTTAACACCTAATGTATTGTTATGAGTTGTAAATTCCTCTAGCAGGGTGCTATTATAAGTTTTTAGGCCTCTCCCACAGAACCAAGAATAACCATGTTGAGATGAAGTTTCCAAATTTCAAGTTAAAAATAATGCAAATGAACCTTGTGAGTGACAGCTTATGAATGTAATTCTCTACCAAATGTTAACAGCTTAAAGTGTCTTCAAAGGAGAATGTACGTTCATGTTTCATGATGTATTCATGATTAAATTATAAAAATTTGTCACAAAATTTTTAAGTAGTCTAGCAAAGTGCGATTAGACCTTTTTAGGCCTGGCTCAAGGACCAGGAGTTACCTTGTTTCCTTATGTATTGATGTTTTAATATTGGTCATAAAAATTTGTTAGGGAATAGTCTTAATTCAGAACCAGCATCTAATGTATGACCAGGGGAGCTTCAACTGACATAACGGTCATGCTTCAGATTGCAAACACAATATGAGAATTGAACTTTGAGAATTGAGCATCACCGCGTTGTTTCTTAATACTCTTGTCCTTAATGATTTGTGATGATAAAGCAAATTTAATTATAATTAGGACTAAATTTAATAGGCCATGCTTTAAGTAAAACAGGTCATAAATATTCACGTCACAACACAGACAGAAATGTGTTTCGTAGGTATTGAATTTGTATATACTGCCAACACTGACAGAGATTTTAAGATTGAAAAGATACTTTTCATTTGTGGAATTTTTATACTGACAACAGTGATTGAAACATATGAGTGAAAAAATATGCTGCTCCAATGGATTTGTGTGGAATGCGTTGCAGGAGTGAAATTTTTGCGAACAAGGTCACCTTATTGTTTTTATTATGGATAATGATATTCAATTGCGAAGAAATATTGTTATCATAATATCAATTTCTATTTTTTGCTGTCATTTTGTTTTCTATACAGTATTAATTTTTCAACTCTAAAAAAGGCCAAATTCGTTGAAAAATTTATTTAAAAATAGATGAAAATACTTTCTTCCTACGAAAACTTGAGGTAGACTAAATATTTTTATGTTTTTGCATATTCAACATTTTATAATTTTCTTTTCCAACGGTAACGACGATGACGTCTTAACCAAATAATGAGCAACAGCCTACATTAAATTTTCACAAACTGACGTCGATATCAAAGCCAGTCGCACATTATATTTATACATTCATAAAACGAGTGAAATGTAGGTCTCTCGATAGTGCTTTTTCTTTTTTCTTTTTTTTTTGTTATATTAAATAAAATAAAATAAGTTTTTATCAGTAACAGAACGAATATATATTTGGCGATTGACCCGTGAATTTTGAAAGATAATTTGTGAGACATTACCATCAGCGGAAGAGAGCAGCCAGTACGAACAGTGGTACAAAAAAATTTGTGTATTTTTTTATAGCCTAATATTTATCTGTTTATTTCGAGTTGTGATTAGCTGCTTCACTAGAAACACATTTATTTTACTATTGGTCTAGGTACTGCGTTCTTTTTTCTTCATCAATCGTATCATTTTTACAACTGTCGGGTATTGAACCTACGCTAGTCATTTTTTTTTTTTTCCTTCAAAATAAGTATTGCTTTATCGGCTCAATGGTTTCATGCGATTACCCTTGTGCTTCTAACCAAAATAGAAACACGGCTGCAGCACTGAACAAAAATAGCTTGAAGGTATGTTGAATTTATAATTTTATAATTTTATTTTATGATATGAAAAATTGTCGGGAATGAATCGATATACCTTCATTTTTGCAACACCCAACCGAAAAATACGTTTTTTTCGCACCTTTACTGAACAAACGATAATATTATTAATGAAATTTATGATCTTATTCCAGCGAAACTGATTTGTTTCCTGCATGTAACCATTTTTTTTTGAGGAGGGAGGCGTAATTAAAGAAAAAATTATCAATGAATTCTAGAAAAGTTAATAATTATTTTAAATACTTTAAATTTTATTTTAGGTAGTGTGGTGGGTGGTTGGAACCGGGTGTTCTTATTTTTTAGTCAAAAAATTGAAATTATTTAGGTATCATTATTAAGTTTTCAAATTATTTTTCATAATTGTTTTTTGATGTGGATTTTGCAAAAAATAGTGTGCGACACATCTGCGAAGTAGGTTGTTGCACTTGTATCACAAATACCATTTTATAACTACATAAATCGCGAAATTGTATATACAGTCTAATTAGCGCGGAAAGTAAGCAATTCCACGAGTGTGAAATTGCCTTTCCGCACTCGTTAAACACTATACATTTTGTAAAAAGTGAAATAAATGCCAAGGAGGAGTAAAAATGTGAAAAAGGAGGGAGTAGAACTGAGAGAACTAAACAAAAACGCGAAAAAATGCGAGAAAAAATGAGATAATGAAAGAAAGAAAGGAGAATAACGACTTGCAATAAAAATAGGAAATGAAATATGGAACTTATTTCCCTCCCCCAAAAGAAAACTAATGCTGCCGCATTGAATTTCAAGAATTTTTTACAATTTAAAAGCGAAAACAAATATAGACAAATTGATAAAATACTACCAACTAGTTCATGCAGCATAGTAGGTTAATAAGAGCTGCTGACTTTTTCCCGTGTGGGTCGAGGGTTAGCGTCTGGTCATGGCAGAGAATCTTTTAGAAAAAAAATTCAATCATTCCCGACAGATGGCTATAAAGGTTGATAGAAAATTAGTATAATTTCGCCATCCCGTATCATCCGTGTGTATCATGATACAATACACACAGATGATATGGCTTCTATTTTGTGAGACGTTGCCTGAGATTATACTGTAGCTTTAAATTCTTTTAAAATTTTGCGAATATAGGTAGCACCTTTTGACGTGATGGCAGAATACCAGCATCGAATGGAAAATGGTCATACCTTATCATCATATTATTTTTTGATACAGTACAGTGTTACAAACGTCACTTGCCTACACATTATGATACAAATGGTACGATAAGACAATAGAATTAATATGAACGCACCTTAATAGTTAAAAATAATAAAATTAATTCTAGAAAAAAAGAATTGTTCCGGCTACGTCTACATAACCAGCAACAAGCAGCACTTTCCGTGAAAGCAACTATACTTTTGATGATTACAACTGAAATAATATTGATAAAAATACAAAAAATATTCCTACTCTGAAAGGAAGTACTTGTTTCCATATTAAACAGCAAACCGTAATAAATAAAATAGTTTTTTTCTGTTGTTTGATACTCATAGCAAATTTACTACGAGACAGCATTTCGCTGAAGAGTACATATAGGCACTTATATTTGGTTACATTGGTTCGAAGATGCTGTTACTGCATGCTGTTGATAAACTAACAGAGAGCTTTGTGGGAAAAATAGTTAGCTGATTTTCTCTGGAATATGCTACTTTAATACGATCGAACATGCCTCAAAAATTGAGCATTTATTCCGGGCACATGTTACAAAAAAACATTAAGTGGTATGTATTGGACATTGGGGGCAGTATGTCCATTGAGTATTTTAGTAGATGAAATGAAGAGATAATATAATTAAGTAGTAATTAACAGAAAACACTCCAGTATCGTACCGAGTAATTGTTTATTAGAAAGAGAATAATAAAAGGTATGTTAACTCTAATAGCACCAGAAAGTAGAATGAATAATGAATAAAGGAAAGTGTATCGAGAGAATCAGTAATAACAATATAGCAATATCAGTGTAGCCTACAAGTGCTCAAGCAATCAGTGTAACTCCAACAGAATGAAAAACTTACTATCAATTTTATCGGGTTCAAAAAAGTTTATTTTTTTGTATTTTTTCTCATGTTTCTTTCTTTTAATTTATTTACCTACTGTGGAATACCTTGTCATAAATAGGATTCTCAACTAAAAGGTAGCCAATAAGTATTTGCATGTTCTGCCACTTCCTACATAAATGTATGGGGAAGCCAAAGCGTGGACAAACACTGGCGATTTTGTAGCCAGTTTTGTGAGCTTATGTAGTCAGTTCCAGACACGTACACAGACACACATATGTACATATAAATATGTATATGTGTCATAGAAAGTGCGTTGTTTCTTATTAATAACTGATAAGAAACTACGTACAAGTTGGTGTACCCATCCATGACATTGCCGAGATCTTTATCTATTGATAAAATATTTATACATATTCATAGGTGCCTATATCTTTTAACTAGAAAATGAAAGTCTCTTAAGGTACAAGCAAAGACGAAGTTACTTCATACAAAATGTCTCTAAATGGTTTTTTAAGAATAAAACTCATTTAGTCAAGGACACAACTAAGCGAAATGAAAAACGGTACTTTTCAAATGAAATAACTTGGCAGCGAATATAGTCAGGCGTAAATGATGAAAATCAAAATTTTAATTAGACCTACATATTTTTTTAGAAGCGACTATATTCATGTATATACATACCTATTATTATGATGTCAGACAATTTATCATACTTTTTTACTACATTTTCTGAATAAAAGAGTTGTTGTTTGATGTCTGAATTACAATGAAGCAACACTGCAACAGTTCAACATAACTACTCAACATGAAATTATTTTAAGTGGCCAAAGAACGAATTTTTCTTTAATTTTGAGTGACGAAATTTTTAATTTTTGTATTTCTTTGTTATTAAGTAAGGATAAGGTTATCATGTGCAGGCTAACATTGAATGATATTTGGGAAACCACCAGTAATTACTTTCTGCAGAACAGTCCATTTTGAAATTGATGTGATGTTTTTCATGCAGTTCTCTTAACTTTGTCTTCCAATAGTTCAATTATAGTTTTAATATTGACCATCTAAGCTAACAAATTAGGTAAGGAAGTTCGAATTGTAGATTAAATAATTCAGCGAGTTTTGTCGAATGTTGAATGAATTATTCCATATAGGCGTGATAAAAAGATTGAAGAAATTCCAGTAGCGTCACCGAAGGTCAACAATTATCCTTAAACCGTGTGTATTCTAGCTGTTATAATATTAGAAAATTGTTAATAATTATATTCTGGAACTTTGGAACTCTTGTTATCGACATATTCCGAAAACATCCAAGAATATATTAAATTATTAAAAATATTTACGACAAACAAAATAATAAATCAATTATTGAACCACGAATTAAATTTTATGATGAATTCAGACACAGCGGATTTAAGCTAAAGAAGTTTGTATAAAAGTGATGAAAAGTATAAAATTAACATGCATAAGCAATGAGTAGGTTTCGTATAGTAACCAATAGTATGTTAGGTAAGGAGTGTATAAACAGAGATTAAATGCAGGTCAAGTTAGATAATATAGAACCGATTAATTCTTATTTTGAACAATTAGCCTTTAACCAAATTACTGATCAAATGCCATGAAAAAGTAGACCTATTGAGATTACTGTCACTTAAAAATGAATTGGCCTAATAACTTATATTTGCGTATAAATGATTCTACGATATTATTTGATTATGTAAGCAACTTATGCTAGGTAAGTCATGAATTTCATTGGTAGGTATTCCTAAATACTGAGGACATGAATATAGGCAGCTACGTACTGTCAGAAGGAAAAATAGATAAAAGTAGGTGGACTATAAGTTACAACTAAGTCAGTTTTTTTATGAAACATTCCAATTGTTACTAATTATTTTGTATTGAAAAAAAAAAAAAAAAAAAAAATGTTCATGTTTAATATGCGTAGAGTTTTTATTTTTTTAAATAAATTTCTATTTATTGCAGACACTTTATGATTATATTACTCGATTCACACTGCTGGCCGGCAATTTGTTGCTCGAGGGCTCAAGGAAGGAAAATATTGTATTTTCACCGTTGAATATTTTCCACTCATTCAGTTTAATTTACTTAGGATCGGTTGGGGAAACAAGAAATGAACTTTCCAGCATCTTTGGCTTCCCGGAAGATTCCGAAAAGTGAGTTCCTTATTCGTTTCTTTACGGCGACAACAAACTAAACTTGGGACGTATCGTCTCAGACCTAATTTTCATTGAAGTGGCTACGACCACCTGTATACGAGTTAATGAAAAGTTCGTTCGTAATATATGTTTAAATTACAAAAACCTGCACAAAAATGAAAAACAAATTTAACAGCGTGACACGAGTCTGTTGTTGCAGTTTTGATCTTACTTCATTCGTGCAATCATCGATAGGTATTTATAAAACATGATGAGGTATATCTTCATTTCAGTACTTGCACATCAACATTCCACCAAAAATTTGCCGATTTTCTACGATCGTTGCAGTCTTCGAAGAGCATCACCTTGAATTCTGCTGTTGGAATTTTTGTACAGAATAAATTTAATATTGACAGAACGTGGGCTGTATCAGCAAAAACCATTTACAACAACCAAGTGTTGAATATAGATTTTTCCAACTCTACTACCACCAAATGCATAAACAAGTTGGTATCGGTCGTAAATTATTAGAGGAAGTACCTATTCCCATTCATGGAATACTGTACCTAATGTGAAATACTTCATTTTACGAATAATGGCGATTGGCAACACTAATTTATTCACCAGAAACTGTGATTTTTACGCCGAAACCATAAAATATGTTAAAAAACAAACTGTTCGATCTATTTTGTATCATCTATGCATTAAACAAAATTTGGCGTTATATATGATCCATCAAAACCACTGTGTATGAAAATTTGTGAAAATTTCATTATTGATTATTCTCTCAATAATTAGATATGGATACGAATGTTAACCAGTGTAAGTACTTGACACGGCTACTGTTCATTTTCCATATTTTCAGTATTTTCATCAATTAACTTCATCATTTTGTAAAAACTCTATTCGTTCCCAATGTGGAATATTTGTTTACATTCGATTTTCTTTCGAATTTTCAGTAAAAGTGCTGAAAAAGATACAACTATGTGGATTTATTGCTGGGTAAGAATGCGTACAATGCTCACAACGTGGTGAATAGGCGTATTTGGAATGCGCAGGTATCGATTCCCTTAGTTTTTTTTTGTGAAATATGTAGGCAGGGCCGTAACTAGATACGTGCGATCTGTGCATTCGCATAGGGCGGCAGAGTGCAAGGGCGCCATACTAACCAAAAAAAATATCTCTGCCGCGCATCAACCGCAGTGTGTATTTTCCAAAAGTGTCAAATTTTGTAATGGCTGCCATTCAAAAACCAGCTGACCGGTTTCGCTCAAATGCAAAACCAAACCAGTCCCTAATAGTCTCCAACTACCATATAAATTTAGAGCCAAAATCTTTTAATTTACGGAAATTATCGTGATGACAACGTGGTGGGTTTGCAAAACTTTGAGAATCCCTTCCTCCAAAACTACTGAATAAATTTCAACAATTTTAACATGAAAGTGTTGCCCATGAAAGCATCTAACACTATTTTAAGTTTAATTGCCGTAAGTCAAAAAGCGGAGGCTCCACAGACTCCCAAAAAATGCCAAAATCAGTAAAAAGTGTCAAATTTGTAATGGCTGCCATTCGAAAACCAGTCAACCGATTTCGCTCAAATTCAATACCAAACCAGACCCGAATAGTTTGAAACTACCATAACAATTTCAAGCCAAAATATACAAATTTACGGTAGTTATCGTGATGACAACATGCTGGGTTTGCAACACTTTGAGAACCCCTTCCTCAAAAACTAACGTATGAATTTCAAAAATTTTAAAACGAATGTGTAGCCCAGGAATGCTTCTAACACTACCCAAAGTATCATTGTCATAGGTCGAACAGCGGAGGGTTCACAGACTTCCAAAAAGTTCCAAAATGAGCAAACAGTGGAAATATATACATATATATATATGTATTGTATACAGAAGAATTTAAATGACCTATATATTCGTGATCTATGACTCAAGATCGGCGCTTTTCCCCAGGTTCCACCCCCAGGTCCTGTCATTGCACTGAATGCAATAGTTGTATTTTCCTTTGGAAAATACACTAAAAATAACTTAATATAATACATTGTCGTTGTCCATACATTGTCAGGACAATGACAAAGAATATCATTCTGATTTAGGTAATGGGAGGGCGTCAAAAAGTTTGTTCGCACAAGGCGGCAAAAAAGCTAGTTACGGCCCTGTATGTAGGTACCTAAAGTTTAAATATTCAATAAAATTTCAACTCTGGATATTATTTTTTCCAATAATTAAACATTTACATTCATTTTCAGTTATAAAATGAACTGTTCCTAATCTGTAATGCTGGTAATTCCGCTTTAAGAACACTTTTTTCAAAACGTCACTTTCGAACATTTTTATTTAATGTTAAGTATGAAATAAGAAAATTTAATTTTTTTTCAAATGCCTGGAGAATCTCGAAGTTGAATGTTTTTTCTATTATAATCAAACCAAAATATTATCATTTTACTGGAAATTTTCAAAATCATCATTCTCAAAGCTTACGGTACTCCACGAATGGGACACTTCCTCGACCATATTTTATCCTTCATCGGCGAGATAGTCATCGTTAGCTTTTGCGTCAATTTTATTCAATTACAGCCTGATTTCGAGTAAAACAAAAGGCAACATTGGTGAATTCTTAAGCAGACCACTAGACGTTAATGCAGATCTTCTGCTGATTAGCGCGTTACATTTCACTAGCGAGTGGCAGTATGGGTTCGATAAAATGTGCACCAAAAAGTTAGTTTGAAACCGCCAGCTGTAGATCTGATTATAGCCTACTCGTTCATTTGGCAGCCTCTAATAAATTCATTAATTCACGTTTTCTGCTCTCCCTGTAGGGAGACATTTTGTACAGGTTCTTCGACCATCGACGTGGAGATGATGAGTCAGCAACAACGTGTGCAATATTTGGACGATCCGAAATTGTCTTTTCGCGTACTCGGTTTATCGTACAAGAATGACGACTTCTGTTTATACATTCAGTTGCCGCGTGAAGCGCCAGAATTTGCTGACTATTCGAATAATTTCGAAGCTGTTTATTTGAATTCGTTTGTCGACCCGTCCGCGTTGAGCAGAAGACACGTTTATTATAAAATTCCGCGTTTTCGACTGACCACCGTTCTCGGCCTGAACGACGTATTGGTGAACTTTGGCAGCAAGCATATCGTAAGCTCGCCGACTTTGGACGGCATGCTGAAAGAACGGCTCGATATTGTGGAGATAAAACATGGCGCAAGTATTGATTTCGGCGATACGGAGGCGACATTAGCGAATGCGTCGCAGTCATCCAGCGGATCTTCCCATAGTGGGCCTCCTATGGTGAAATTTTTTGTCGACAAACCGTTCACGTTTTTCGTTTATCATCGTCCCACCAAAATTACGGTACTTGCTGGAGCCGTAACATCGCCAGGTTTTTGAAGTTGGTGAAAACAGAATTTGTATTATTTTCATCACGTATTCACGAAGTTGCTAGCCTATAGTAGCTATCTACAATAAATCAGGGCCGTATCTAGCTTTTTTTGCCGCCCTGTGCGAACGCCCAAACACGTAATTTTTTTTGCCAGTTAAATCAGAATAATATTCTTTGTCGTCGTCCAGACGATGTATCGGACGACGACAATGTATTATACCGGGTGACCCAAAAGTCACGCAACCCAAACCTTTAAATGTAGAAATTTTGAAAAAAGAGATACAAGGCTGAATCTTGGCACAGTTGCAGAAATCGGTTTCTCAATTATTGATGCAAAGTTTCAGCTCTGTATCTGTAATAATCTAACATTGAGGAATTTTTGATTTTTAATTATAATTTTTCCATGTTTGAAAAATAAATTTTGAAAAAATTTTAATGGTAAAAGTTCTCAAAAAATTCTGAAACTTGGTACAATAATAGAGAATGATTACCTGATTAAACAGGTAAGGTTTCACTTCAGTACATTCACCCTTGTTTTTTTAAGAACTTTTTCTATGAACCATGTTTTCAAAACAAATAAAAAAAATTTTTTAATTTCAAAAATTTTATTTCATCCTCACCATTGAATCGCACTTTGATGCAGTACTTCACTTTATGACAGAATTTTGTCATAACAGTTTCCTTAAATTTGTTTGGGTATGCAACTTTTCATACGTCAATGTTTTCATCTCGATAACACCTGCAATGAGCAGTTATGCAACTTTTTATTCAGTGCATACAAAAAGTTGCATAATTACATAATTGAGTAACCATTTCAGGTCCATTTCTCCGCCCCCCTTTCAAATTTTGACCTGAAAATTTTTGGCCTAATTGTGCTCAGTTTGTGCTAATATGTGCCATCAATTTTAGAATTTGTGCTCACCCCCTTCCTTAGATATAAACAAAATAGTCTGGGTATGGCTGGAGAAATGCTAGCCCCACCCATTTAGAATTTTGACTCTAAACTTTGTATGCTAATTGTGCTTCATTTGTGCTAATTTGTGCCGTTAATTTTAGAATTTGTGCTCATTTATTTTCAAATATAAAGCCCTCAGAAATTTATGTGTCAGCCCCCCATTTGGAATTTTGAATTGAAACTTTGCATGCTAATTGTGCTTGATTTGTGCTAATTTGTGCTGCAAATTAAAAATTTTATACTTATTCCCTTTCAAAAATATATGTGGTTTTATGTCTCCCCTCAGCCCCCCATTTTGAATTTTTACCCAAAATTTTTCATACCAACTGGATTCAAATAGTGCTAAATTTTGCTACCAATTTTGGAATTTGTTATCACCCCCTTCTTAATATATAAAAAAAAGTTTGTGGGTGGGGCTGGGGAAATGCTAGCCCCATTGTAACGTATATTTTCGTCTATTTTTAGAAATAACGAACGTATTCGTCCACACAGTCTCAAATACCAAAAACGTAGATATTTATCAACAATAATCATCCTATAACTCTTTATAAACAACCACTAAATTACCCGTATTTAATTTTATAAATATAGATATATTACCTGTATATTCATGACCTACTTGTGCTTGTCCCTCGAGTACTTGACGAGTCAGCACAACCCTATAATAACAACACCATACCTTACTTAGCCTATCCAACACGTACATTTTCATACCCTGAATGAGTATATAATCCCTCGATTCAGTGGAAAAAGACACAGTTCCTCGAAAGCTACTTCTAAGAACCTGGAACCTCTCTAGTAGAAGTCTCTAGTGAACAGATAGTCTTGCTTGTTGGATTGTGATTGTATATGTATAAATAATAATGTATTAATATATGTACTGTGATGTACGAATTAGTATTTTATTAAATGTGTAAACTCACTCGTGTGTTTTAAAATATTATTGAGTCTCTATTATATGTTAAGGTCCACTATAGCTTGTGCATGATAAACTTGAATTATTTTAGTATTACTGCTTTTTAAGTACGTGATATTTCGTGTATGGTGTAACATCGAAAGTGGTTCTAATTAGGTATATTACCACCTCTTTTGGCCGTTACATTATTGGCGCCCAACTGGTCTGCTATTGTGAATCAAACTCTCGCTCTAGTACCTATTTCCTGGAGTTGCTGATCCAAGTTGCTGTTTCAATTCCTCTCTAACCTTGAAAACTCTAGTTAAGTACTCAATGAGAAAGGCGTAAGGCGCGCTCTTGAGGAAAGGAAGTAAAGGTTATTTGCAAGTGGAAAAAGATCAACAGTGAAAAGAAAATCCGAACTTCAAAACCAACAAAGGATATTTATTATACAAAAATAGGAAAAACGGGTGTATATACAAAAAATCAAAAGATGAAGAAGACTTCTGTGACAAAAACAGCAGCAGATCAATCAAGCTCCAGTGCAAACAAAAGGAAAAACAAAGTAACAATTAATATAAGTTATAATTCGCGTCCCTCCCTTAAATATAAGATTTGTTAAATAATTATAAGTCGCGAAAAATTTATTTTTATGAATGAAACTTGGGAAAATTTATCCGAACCCAATACTACTAAAACAAATTTAATTTGGCTTATCGAAGCTAAAAACTTTGAACTAATTAACGTGTGTCAAAATTTAAATATCGAAGTTGATAAAAAATATTTTTCTCGTATAAAAACCCAAGAGGATATCCTATTAAAAATTAAATCTAGTAAAGAAATTCAAAAATTATTAACCCCTGAAAATATAAAAATAATTCTACAAACAACATAAAAACCTCGTGAACAAATTCCCGAATTAGAAAATCCAATAATAAGAAAATATTTTAATCCTCCTACTACTTCAACTCCACTTTTGGAAAATTTGGATAACCCCACACCATTTCCAAGAGTTAGGCCAGCTATTAACTTAGCCGATATTACTGAGTGCTTAGAAAAACCTGACGAAGATTTTCTCAGCCCAGAAATTGAAACTAGAATTTTAGAAAATCCTTACATACCCTTAGAAAATAAAATGACAGGAAAGGCTGCGGTAAATGTTAGACCTTCCCTATATGGCCAAACCCCGACTGAAGATATCGTGTCATTTTTAATAGGATTTGAAAATGAGGCGAAATCATTCAATTGGGATGCTGACATGAAATTCACAAAAAAAAATTGCATTTTCTGGCCTTGCTAAACAAATGTTTGAAGATAGAATTCAAGCAAACCCCGAATGTAACAATTGCCAAAACACTAAACAAAAAATCCTGGAAGTCTTTACTAGAACCAAACCCCAACTACGCGAAATATTGTACAAAAGGAAATATAATGGTGAAGCTGATTTCCCTGCGTACATTATGTTTGTGAAAAGAATCTTAAAACAAATTGAACCAGATATTACTGAAGAAAAAATAATTGAAAAAATAATGCCTAATCTTCCCAAAAAGGAAAGAGTATTTTTAATAAAAAAAGAACCAAAAACAATTCAAGAACTCGATAAGGCCTTCTCTAAATACTTAGAGTTTAAAGACAAAGTATTTCGACATTCGGATCCCCTCCTACGGAGAAAAATCAAACAACTTGAAAAAACTATTGAAGAATTAAAAACTGGAAAAACGGAAAAGAAAACTGAAAAAAATGTAAATTTAGTATCATCCGATCCAGTCTGGAAAGCTGAGATGGAAAAGATGAGCGCTGCGATAGCGAACATCTCAAAATCTCAGGAATCCAGGAAAAATAAAAATCCCCAAAATAAAAATAATAATAATGAGCAAAATAATTATAATCAAAACCAAAATCAAAACCAAAACCAAAATCAAAATAGGAATAATAATAATAATAATAATAATAATAATAACAACAATAATGGTAATTGGAACCAGAACCAAAACAGGAACCAAAACAATCAAAATCGAAATAGTAATCAAAATTTTAACCCTAATTATAAAGGTAGAAATTTTAACCCAAACTTTTGTAGAAACAATTTTCCTAGAAATAATAATGGTTACTACTTCAACAGAGTTCCAAACTGGAACCAGTTTGGCCCCCCAAGTTGGAATTTAAACTGGAATAACCCTCCAGCATGGAACGGGATATCATTTAATACTCCCCAAAACCCCCAAACACTCAAATGATTGCCCCTCCGGAACCTTTGATGGCAGCCCCACAACAACAAAACTACCTCCAAACCCCAAACCCCCAGACCTGCCAAAATAATTGCTCAAAAAACTGATTGTTCCCCTTACAGATGACTCGTCAGCTGTAAGGGATGTCTCAAATGAAGAATCGAAACAGGTTAACAATGTTAGTGAGGAGAATTTACAAAATAAAGGGTACTGCAGAACCAAATATAAATTTCACCTCCCTTTTGCCATTTGTGGTAAACAAATACTTAGCCTAGTTGATCCAGGTTCGGAGCAGACACTAATAGATGAAAAAGTTTTAAAGAAAGTCAATTTTACGGAACCAATCCTACCAACAAAAATAAGATTTCGTGGTGCAGATAGCCAACCTCTTGAGGTCATAGGAGTAACCAATGTGATTTTTTCCATTGATCATTGCATTTACCCACATCCCACCTTTGTTGTCCGAAATTTGGTAGAACTGTTCATATTGGGTTACGACTTTTTGTCAACCCATAAAGCCAAAATGGACTTCTTTAAAAACAAATTCACTTTACCGTATGGTGACGAAGAGCGATGTTTTGACATGCCTGAATGTCACAACTACCCTATTGAAAATGAAAATAAGTTAGGTTATGTTAAGCCCTTTAAATATTATGCCCCCTAAACTTTTAAAATTGAGGCAAATTCAGTGCTAATCTTAGCAACTTTGCCTGAGCACCTGGAGTTTCTGTGTGAAACATCCATGAAAAAAAAACACAATTTCTTTGTAATCGTATCAGAAGACACGATAGCGGCTGTTAATCACAATAACAGACCTCATGTGATCTATAAAGGCGAATATTTAGGAAAATTTGAATTAAGTAGCGCAGTAGAAATTAATTCCTGCCAAATAGAAAAAATAACAGAAACTACTATCTTTAAGGATAATCGAGGAAATCCCATCCCAATTAACCCAAATCTTTCGCTTGAACAAAAAATAAAAATGTATGAAACAATCAATGAATTTAATAATATTTTTATGAGAAAAACAGACGAAGTCTCTGTCTGTAAAGTACCGGAACAAGTTGTCCGTGTAGACGACGAAACTCCACTGCGGTGTAGGAATTTCAAATTCTCACACGCAGAACATGAAGCCCTACATAAACTGGTCGATGACCTAGTAAAAGCAGGTGTCCTAAAAAAGCAAAAATAAAAATTTGAATCCCCAATTTTTGTAAAAGAGAAACCAGATGGAGTCTACAGAGTATTAGTAGACTACCGAAGAATGAATCAAAGAATTATTATGGATAACAATCGTGTTCCTACGATTGATGTTATTTGGCCGTACTTAAGAAATAAAAAATGGTTTACAACAATTGATTTAAACAGTGGATATTTACAGATCCCTCTCACAGAAGAATCTAAACAATACACTGGAATAAATGTGGATGGAATTGGATATGTATTCAATTCTACCCCAATAGGCCTAAGCATTTCTCCATCCATTTTCCAAACCATCATGGATGACATATTCTACGATATATTTTGGAAAAAAATGGTATGTTACCTGGACGATATTTGTATTTTCGGAGAAACTTTCGAAGAATGTCTAAAAAATACAAGAGAAGTGCTAAAAAGATTAAACGAAGTAAATTTAAAAATAAAAACAAAAAAATGTCAATTTGCAATGAACAAAATTGAAATCTTCGGACATACTGTCCGGTATAACGAATTACGCCCATTAAACAAAAATATTGAGGCTATAAAAAATTTAAACCCCCCAAATACGTTAAAACAATTACGATCATTTTTAGGATCGATAAATTACCACAGGAAACTAATCCCCAATTTAGCTAAAATTACTGCCCCTCTTACTGATTTACTAAGAGGAACAGATAGCAAATCAAATGCCAAAATAAAACTAAATCAAGAACATCTTGAAATCTTTGAAAAATTAAAAGAAATAATGATTTCCAAACCTGTATTGGCAATTTATGATCCAAAACTGGAAACCTGTGTAGAAATTGATGCTTCAAAAATCGCATTAGGTGCAGTGCTGCCTCAAACTAACCCCATTACGAAGCATAAACATCCAGTTGGATACTTCTCGGAAAGAGTCCAACCTGCCCAGTCAAAATTATGTTCTTTTGACTTGGAAATGCTGGCAATTACGAATGCATTAGCCCATTTCCGTGGATACTTACTAGCACTACGTTTTGTAGTATACACGGACCATAAGCCTCTGATTTATCATCAGAAATTCAATACTCCTAGCCCAAGATTAATTAGATTAATCTCAAAACTAAATGAATATAGTTTCCAAATTAAACACATCGCAGGAAAAAATAATTTTATGGCTGATATGCTGTCCCGTCCTCATGATGAACCGGATGAAATTACATTTGAAAAAGGCGAATTTTTAGTAGATAAAAAATATGCTCTCAATGATGAAGAGAAAAACGTGAATGCTTTATGTAGAATTCACAATGACAATTCTGTCCCGTTAAACCCTTTATTTTACCAAAATCAAAATACGTGGTACTATCCAAGTACAACGTCCCAAATACATTATTTCCCTCCTTCCCTTGCATCAACTTTCCCATATTATCCCGTGGTACAAACCACAACCCCACTGAATGAATTTAATCATTCCCAAAATTGTCCCAATCAAACTATAAATGTAGTCACCAGATCTGCTCTTAGAAGAGAGTCAAATCTCGATAAACAAATCAAAATAACCCCTTCTGTGACTCCTGACTCCCCGCAAATTTCGAATCCCGATATTACATCACCACCCCAAACAGAAGATCAAACTTCTGAACCCCTTAAAAAAATCGATTTACCTGAAAATCTAAAAACTATGCAGGAAAATGACCCGCATTGGAAAAACGTTATTTCATTATTCAATTATAATGAAATTAAAAAGGATAAAAATAAAATACAAAAATTAAATCGTACGATACAATTAAACTTTCTCGACGAAAATAATGTTTTAAATAAATTACCTAATCCAACTTCATCATATGATGAAGCTGTTACTGTAATTCCTGAAAAATTAATTCCGGTAGTTCTAAAAAAACTACATGATGATCCATTGTATGGAGGTCATTTCGGAATTAAAAAAACTAAAAATAAAATAAAAAACCAGTTTTTTTTCAAAAACATGGTACATAAATAACAGAATATGTATTGTTGTGTCATGAGTGTCAAATGGCACAAAACTCCCCGAAAGAGGCTGGATACCTCAAACATATAAAAATTGAAAATCCTAAACCATTCTCACATTTAGAAATAGATTTCATAGGGAAATTTAGTACCGAGTATGAACACTCATATGTGCTTGTTGGTGTTCACAAAAGCACAAATTTTTGTACCATACGTACAACAAAAAACCCAAATACTCAATGCGTAATTGAGTATTTGAAATTCATTTGTTACACGTATGGCCCCCTCAAAAAAATTTCTTGCGACAAGGGAGGCCATTTTGCCAATGAATCCGTTCGCAAATTCTGTGAATAGAATAATATCAAAATTATTTACTCCTCTTTTTATTCCCCCAATTGCAAGGACTCGTTGAAAAAATCAACGGTGTTATTAAAAAATCACTCTCGAAATACGACCATTCAAATGAAAAAGAATGGATCGAGACCATTAATAAAATTATCTTTGCATACAATATAAGTCCGATTGAACATTTAAATAATAAATCTCTATTTTACCTACTTTATGGATTTAATCCTGAAGTACATTTACCGGAAATACCGAAAAACCACAAAAATAATACAACTTGTGAAGATGAAATCGAAACTCATCTTCAAACAAGGGAAAAAACGCCGAGCTTAGCAAAGAAAGCATTGGAAAAAAACTCAAAACACTATAACGCACATCACAAGATCATTGACTTCAAGCCCAACAACCTTGTTTTGCTGCGTCAATCGAAAAACGTCGCGAAAAATAAAATGAAATACACCGGACCTCATAAAATTGTTAAAAAGGTCACGGATCTAAATTATATAATCTGTATTAAAACAGACGATAAAACCGCTTACGACAAAACAGTACACGTGCGACGATTAATACCATATAAATCTCGTAATACCGACGAAAAAAATAGTGAAACAAATTCCGACAAAAATAACGAAAACCCCAAAACCCCCATCCCAACCCAAATCTTACCTAAACCAAGGGGTCGCCCTTGGAAAAAACAAGTGTGTAAAATATATTACTTGCATCTACGTGTTTTTTCACTCACAACTTTTCTTCTTCTTCTTCCTCCCTTTTTTTTTCTCTCTTCACTAGGTCCAAAAAAATACCAAAATTCCTAAAACTAAATGGTATAAAAAATTAGAAAAACTCACCAATTGCCCAGGTGTCTGCATAGAACTCAGCGAGGTGCTTCCCACTGGTAGTGCTACTAGTGTCAGTTGACATTGGAGATGGATTCTCGTTCGAGGCTCCTTCCTCTCCCAAACTCGAGTCCACTGTGGAGATGCTGTCCTCAACTGAGGGAGTGTCCCAAAGGAACGAGTAAACGGTGGGATCAGTCAGCAACCATCCTCCCCGGAGCAACATGGCACGGTTACCTTCAGTGGCATCGTAGTGACGGATCATGTGAAAACCAACGATGGAAACCGAGATGTCCAGCAGTGGTTTATAATGCTGGTTTAAAAACCAAGCAAAATTGACCCCATCTGGAACAATCAGGAAATCCGTGAGGTATGTTATGTCGACATGTTTGTACTCAACCGTGACTGCCTTGTTGGTCTGCTGCGATACGCAAAGCAAGCCAACCAACAGCCCGGAAAGAACCCCTGGGCCAACCATTCCCCACGTGTCTAGATTCCCACGAAACTCGAGCTTCAACCCGGAGTATCCAAACTCGACCATCATGGCACGAGGATAAAACACTCGGAGTGAAAAGAGCAGTTGTTTTGTGAATTCCTCGCACGACGGACAACAAACAAACCTCACGGAATGGCTCCAGTAGCTGATGTCCTCCTCAATGATTTCTTCCTGCACTCGATGTGGTTCGAACTCACTAAGGAACGCCCCTCTATTTGCCTCACCCGATACACGATAGAAAAGGGAAAACAACCGATGTAGGGAATAGAAAAGCCGCGGTTCGCAGGGACAGTCCTGGAATGGATGAATCTTTGTGAGAACCTGGCTACCAATAAACTAGGTCTTGTTGGCTTCCACCTTTCAATGAGAGACAAACATTCGGTTGTTCATGTAGGTGATAGGCATTTTTGTTAAAAAAATTGAAAAAAAACAAATTAATAAAAGTAAAAAAGAGTAAAACTACCCGAACTGGGTCCGAAGGAAAACAAAAAAAAACCGCACTTCACTGAACTCGGTCCGATGAAAAAAAATAAAAATCCGGAAAAGAATATGAAAAAATAATAACAAATAACACGAAAAAAATGGAAAAAATTGGAAAATGATTAGCAAACCGAACTCAGACGATTGTAAAACTCAATCTGATTGGTCAAATCTACTAAACTTTATACCAAACGTATGACCGAAATTTGTAGTTTCGAACGTCTGCAAAAATCTATCTCTCTGCTCGCCCCAGCATTCCGTGTCCTAAAAAAATTCCTAAAAATCATAATTACTCGTAAATAATTCGGTCGTTGCATTCTTTCTGTTTCAGAAAATGTATAGGAATCTACTTTTCTATTTCGCAATAACTATTTCTTCGATTACTATTGCGCAAAGAACATCGTCTGACCCATATAGTATTACGACGGCGTCAACTGGCGCTAATTTTCAAGAAATAAGCAATATTTTCGTATATTCTAAATCTGCCCCAATAATTTACTCTATTAAACTAGATCTGCATGAATCAGCAGACAAGCTATTAGCAACAAATTTCAAACACTGGTTGTGTAATGAAACAACCTGGAAAAATTGCAAATATACAGAAATGGCAAAACGTCTAAAAAATGCAATAAAAAACCTCAAAGAACAAAATATCGCAATGATTCAAGACTTCTATTCAACGCCATCCCCCTTTCGAAGCAAACGATGCGTATTCACCCCGGTCAGGTCCTTCTTTGGAGATGCGCTACGCTTTTGCTGTCAAGTGCTAAACTTTAGAAATGGACGAAATTTTCTGGCTAACGCAATTTCGTTGAAAGAAGAATACGATATTATAAAAAATCAACTGTTGACCGAACATGCAGCGTTAGTAAATACGTCCACTAATCTGCATAGTTTTATCGATCATACAAATAATTTTATGACAAAATTTGTCTCGCATACAAACTCTTTTATGGAAAATTCCCTAGAAGAACATGAACTACTAATCTCTCTAAATTATATACAAGGATTCTATGATAACTACCTTATAAACATGTAAAGATTATCAAACATCCTAACATCTTGTAAGTCTCATATGGTCCCCTCTTCAATTATTTCGAAAGAAATATTGGGAAAAGATATACTAAAACATTTGGAAATTACAAAAGATCTAGACCTTGATCTAGCCATCCCTATTAAGGATATTCAAAACTATCAAAACTACTATCATGCTGAACTTGTAAACTGCAATTTTTTTTAAAATACCTTAGAATTAGAAATCAAAATTCGACTAAAACAATTAGACTCTAAATACGAAATTTACGACTTCATTCCACTCACATTCAAAAGTCATTCGAATGAACTGTGCAGCTGGGATCAAGAACCATCCCTGATTATTCATGAAATCAGAACTCTGTACGCTACATTAGCGGAACTAATCTCCATTATTGTAATTCGGATAAACCATTATGCTTCCTTCCGTCTAATAGAGGAAGTGAAAAATTATCTTCATGTGCAAAGAATCTTTTCTTTCAAGACTTAAACCAAAATTTATTGCAATCCTGTTCGTTTAAATGTAATCTTAATAATAACCAAACAACTAGTGCATCCTATTGGACACACCAAATTTGCTATTGTAAACTTCAATTCCCTTGTAGCAACCAATTCTATTACAAAAAAATCGGAAAAACTAAAAATCAATAATTCCCCCGGAACCTTTATTCTGGACGTACCTTGTCATATCCAAATCGAAAACATTGACAAAAACAATAAAAACACAGTAATTATCCCAATAGAAATCCCCTGTCTCTCTGAATCATTGGAAGAGACTATTAAAATTGAAAATCATTTACCACTTCTTTGGACATATTTCTCCGACTCTACGGAACCTTTTGATCTTGCCATAGACTTAGCAACGACAAAAGTCTATAACCCCAAATGGAAAAATTTTGTTCCCCACACTGTTCCCATTAACGACTTGGAGAACAAAATTAAATCTATTGAACTACAAATACCCGATTAAAATTTTAATGATTATCTAACTTTTGTCAATGGGATATTCTTATTGTGGTTAATTACAATCTCTTTTATTTTAATTTTTATTATTGTATATTTAAAGTTAACCTCCCATCAAACTTGTGATAATTTAACAAAAAGCACAGCATTGTAAAAATTACGCAAAATAATACGATATACTAATTACCTATAGACCTAAGAAAAAATTTGTTACTCATACTCGTAAAATATTTTATTCTAAGAATATGTTCTCGTATTATATGACATAATTTTAACCATGCATAGTCAATAAGAAAATTTTTTTTTAACTCGTACTTGTTGGATAGATTGGAAAATTTTTTTTCCTAATTTTTTTTTGTTCCCCCCGGAGAATTGTGTAACGTATATTTTCGTCTATTTTTAGAAATGACGAACATATTCGTCCACACAGTCTCGAATACCAAAAACGTAGATATTTATCAACAATAATCGTCCTATAACTCTTTATAAACAACCACTTAATTACCCGTATTTAATTTTATGAATATAGATATATTACCTGAATATTCATGGCCTACTTGTGCCTGTCCCTCGAGTACTCGACGAGTCAGCACAACCCTATAATAACAACACCCTACCTCATTTAGCCTGTCCGACACGTACATTTTCATACCCTGAACGAGTATATAATCCCTCGATTCAGTGGAAAAAGACACAGTTCCTCGACAGCTACTTCTAAGTACCTGGAACCTCTCTAGTAGAAGTCTCTAATGAACAGATAGTCTTGCTTGTTGGATTGTGATTGTATATGTATAAATAGTAACGTATTAATATATGTACTGTGATGTACAAATTAGTATTTTATTAAATGTGTAAACTCACTCGTGTGTTTTAAAATATTATTGAGTCTCTATTATATGTTAAGGTCCATATAGCTTGTGGATGATTAACTTGAATTATTTTAGAAGTATTTGTAACACCAAAAAATAGGTGTTGGTTCTGAATTTGTCTCCTATTTTTGACGTT